>MJUU01048782.1:6665-31820 GCA_002080025.1 Modiolus philippinarum | reverse complement strand
GTCCATGCAATACAGATCTTAGAAATTTAGAATGTGTTTAGTTAAAATGCAAAGACCCCATCAAAAAATCAATGTTAATACCAAAGAAGGCCATACGTAATGACTTGATGACAATACCGTAATTATAACCCTTATGAATTAGACGATTTAAAGGTTTTATAAGTTTGTTAGGCGAGTTTAAGTATTTTTTACTCTTATGTAAAACATTGCCGTAAAATAAGGGATGTGAAATACCAGCCTTGATTAGATGTTTACAGGTTGCACTGTATTTATGAACTAAGTATTTATTTCGGTAATAAAACTTAGTAAAGGTTTTAACTAATTTGTGATAACGAAAACCCTGATGTAATAGTTTTTCAGTTATGAAAAGATTCCGTCCATTAAAATTGAAAACGTTATTACATACTCGAGCAAATCGAACAAGTTGAGATATGTAAACACCATATGATGGCGCTAATGGAACATCGCAATCCAGAAATGGAAAATTAACTATGGGAAAAGAAAAATCGTCCCTTTTATCGTAAATTTTAGTGTCTAATTTACCATTCGTTATATCAAAATTGATGTCTAAGAACGGACAATGATGATTATCAGAATTGGCTTTATTCAAAGTAAGTGTCCTTATAATACGTACAATGTATTGAAGTCGTCATTATTTAAAGTTAAAATATCCAAATATCGGAAAGTGTTGTTAAACTTTTCAATTAAATGCTGTTTAGATGGGTCTTTGCTGATGTTGGTCATAAACTGAGATTCGTAGCAGTGTCTAAATATGCGTTACTCGCAAGCAAACAGCTCATTACTAAGGGCATTTCTAATCTCAGTTTTACGATAATGTTGTTAAAAATGTGAGAAACTGATTAAAAATCCAGAAAAGCTGTGACGTAACTTACATTCTTAACTTAATAGAGGATATTGACAAGATACTCTGCTTTCATCCGTTAAATTAGCTTTGAGAACTAGTGACCTGAAAATTTTAAATACATACTGGCCTCTCACTGATACTGCCGATGTCTAGTGAAATATATGATGATTCTTGACAAAATCCTGCGGGAAGTTTTGAGTTTGATTTTTCTTTCGTAGTGCGACAGTGTTTTACCAGCAGACTAGGCTCCTTTAGCCTAGCCGGCAAATAAGCGGCCATCACCCCTTCACCCATCTTTCAAAATTACGTATTGTCATACCCTCCTTTCAAGATTGTGGTCATAGAGTTAGTAGTCTCCCTGTTTTGGGTTTTATTCGTATGTTTACTAAGCTATAGGAAACGGGACATATAAAGGGGAGGATTGGGTACCCATGAACCGGTTTAACCCTACCACTGGCTTTTGCTAGTGCCGATACCAAGTCCCACTGTCCCGAGTTCATATCGTTGTTTACGTTTGTCTCTTGTCTTATTTGTGTTTTTCCTGTGTAGTTCCCTAGCAGATTGTGGCATGTAATTATGTTCAGCAATTGTAGGTGTTTCCTGTTGTCTCTTTTATTTCATTCAATAATTCTTCCTGGATATTTTTAGATAATAACTTTCCATGTTATTTGATTCTAATGCTGCTGATGAGTTATTCCTTCTTGACACTTGTGCAAGTGCAGCATTACAGAATATTGTCTGTAAGTATGGAAATGTGACACCGAGAAATCACGATGGAATTGCAATTTGAAAACGTTTCCCGCCAAAATATGACGTTGCAGGATAACGAAGTTCATTTTTTTTTTTGCTTTAAACGTCATATTTTTTGTTTAAAATGCAACTTCCGGGTACAAGTTTTGGTCCCGGAAGTTCCACAATGAAACGAAACTTACAGACCCTATTAACTTTTTATGCAACTTGGGTATTTTTGTATTTTTCATCTCTGTTACAGGTGCTGTGTTTGCTGTTGGAATATTTGGACCTGCCTTGGCTTTTTCTATTGGGGCAGTATTTAGTAATATTTATGTGACACTACAATGTGAGTTCTTTAACATGATTCTTTAATATAGGAAAATAAAACGTGTGGGTTTCTGTATAAATTTCAGTTGTGGTTACCATAAGGGTACGATGATACAATTTATAGCTACTAAGTAGCTATAGACTGGAACCATCGTACACTAATGTAAGATTTCGATACAATTTAAGGTAGATAGACACTAATATTCATATCCATGAGATTTTGTTATAAGTCGGCACAATTGAAGAACCGATCCTACTTACCTGAAATCTGTAATAAAAATTATTGGTCACCATGCTTGATTTTTCTAGAACTGATGTCAAAGTTTGGTAATATTTAGCCATTTTTTCGCCTGAATTTACAAAGAATGCACGGGTAAAATATGGACAGGCAATTTTTAACTTCATAAAAATGACCCTTTTATCCATGAGAATTTTATATGTTTTTGTAAATAGATAGGTTATGATGTGATCTCTTAGTTACAACGAAAAATTGTATATGTCACCGTGGTTTTAACGGAGATATTTTATAAAGTTTCCACAATAAACATAATTGACGGGAAAAGGGAGTTAATTCGCGGCAAAATGGACTAAATATGACGTTTCATATTAGTCAATCAATTATGACGTCACAAAGGAAAACCTGTCAAATGACTGTTCCGGCAAAGAAATCAAACTAAACCCGCATTCGACTCTGTATTTTGCAAATGCGCGATTGCACTGCGCAGCGCAACAGTGTCTATCTACCTTAAACCAAAAACCAGTCATTGTACCCTTTTCCTGTGCACGAAAATACACTATGATCTATGACAAAACAAAATTAATATACATATAGGTGGAATGGTTAATTTGATACGCAATGAAGATGTTATCGAAAGTATCATTTTAAACTTTTAAATAACCTACTGATATTTCTTTTATAAAAAAAATATATGTTATGTATTTATAGAGCATTATGTTACAAATGACATCTGCTGTTTGCGTTATAGCAATGGTATTGTTAGACTAGGAATAAGCTCTATTTCAAAAAAAATTTACTCATTCAATATAGTTTACTTAAATGCATATCTGAATGTATAGTTGAGAAGTACTGTCAACTCGTAAAGAAACAATATGCAAGTATGTAGAAAGAAGAAAAAAACTGATAAAAACCATAAATGAATTGTAACTTGATCCTTCCACTCTATTAACGCCTGAATGTATCCACCCACAAATCTTTCATCAGAATGAAGAACTGAATACCGAAGTTACTGTGAATTTAGTTTCTACAAATGCACTTTCGACAACTTATGTCTCTGCAGTGCAGATCAGATCAAATCATTTTAAAACTGATAGAGAAACGAATTACCAAAAGTATCATAAAAGAAAAGCCAAAAGCGAGCTAAGGATAAAGTTAAGCATGAGGGAGATACTCCTTAGTATAAAACGAAATTCAGTAAAATTTAGATATTGCAAGTGGAAAATAAAATCTCTTTTCGGGTCAGCACTGACTACTGGTTTGGTAACTACCCTCGGAGACTGACAGCAGAGCAGAGGCATCGGCTGAGTGGTAATAAATAACAAAATACCGAATATACTGGACTTTCCAATGCTGCAATGCAGCACTCCAGATGTGCCATATTCACTCACATATACTTGGAAATAGTTGGTTTACGTCTATTTGAAATTAAACCAATATTTTGTTTTAATACTGCACAATTCAGTGTCAATTCCTATATTTGTAAACGACCTTTACATTAGAAAAGAAGAGACACAGATATAAAGCTTGCTGATTGATCACATATTTCAGGATGTGGCTGAAGGAATTTTAAAACGTAACGCGTTAAAGCCCTTGATATGTGATATCCAAAACCAAACACATTTCGATACACGTATCTAACAATTGATGCAACGAATCAAAGCTTTAACATTGTGGAAGTAGTCCTTTTTAAACTAAAGACAGGCTTCGTATTCATGTATCTTAAAAATTATTTGAGTGCATTTCCCATTTAAACACTGATATATTAGTTTTTTTTTCTAAAACCAAGGTCAAATGACCAAGTGTACTTTTGAAAAAATAGGGGATTTTCCATTGAATATTTATGCACAATTTTGTGACATCATGGTGTGTATCTCCTAGAAGGCTTTAAATTTTAAGAATGAATTAACCACCCATGACGGTCTAAGGAATGTTTAACTTGAGATAAATTGTCCAGGGAGGTTTAAAAATCCAAAATTTTAGTTGACAACGAAAAAAACATAAGTTTTGGGTTACACACCTTAAGGTAGATGAGTACTCCATTTTTTTTTGTCCAAAGATTTTTAAACTTTTTTGCAGGAAAGTTTCCTTATTATATAAGCATTGAAATTAAATAATAAAAAAGGGGATCACCCGGCTTGTTTTTGAAATAACTGATATCAAAATAATCAAATATTTCTAATGAATATATAGGGAAAAACATGTATATTGTTGATTTCTTTAAAACTATTCCATAGATTTCTTTCTACTTTACTCATGTGTTAGCCCTTTGAACATACTTTTTTAAAAATATAAAGAAAAATGGGGTCATCGATTTTGTTTTCCATGTAATATGTAAAATGTGAATTTTCATACTGATATCTATGTTTAATATTTCTATCAGATTATCTCTCTTTTTCAAAAATCGTCTTCCAACTATTTAATAATCAAGTGACAATAACTCGTTTAATTAGATAAAGACATGAGAAATCAAATCCATGTAGGTTCTTTGCATTCTGTATTATGGATATAATATTCACTGATTCATTATAAATAAAAATATGTTCATATTTAAAAATCAGATAATGCCATAACAGCATAAATAACAAATTCAAAATGGCAGAAGACTACCTATCTACCTTAACACAAAATATATGAAAAATTCAAAACATATAATAAATTGTTAGAAGGAACTTAAATTGATCTAAAACATGTATGCATAAAGAGTTTGAGGTAAAGTTGGAAGCTCAAGTACATGTAAGCTGGGGTCATAATAGATCTGTGATGTAATATTTCTGTATTTTGACACAGAAATACAATTTTGTAGCAATTTTCGTGAATTGGCGCAAAATTAAAGGCACTAACTGTATGAAATAATTGCAAAACAACAAATGTAAAAGTGATTTCACGCAGCAAATTGTCATTGTTTTGGATAAATCTTCAATATGTGCAAATTTCTTTATTTTCGATGGTGTGACCGAGAGCAAAAACTCTGATTCAGATGCTAATGTACAATCAGTCTGATGTTTTATAATAATCTTTTGAAACAGAAATGGAGCTTTAGTATTTATCTTTATGCAGAAATGAACAGCAGGAAGAAAAAAAAACCTTTCCTCTACTGAGCATAGAAAAATTGTCATTTTAGGGTCAACAATATCAAAATTGGGGCCAAGTCTAAATTCAATACTCAAATTTTAGGACGAGAAACACGGGGAAGAAAAGAAATGCACCTTAGTGGAATCTTTGTCATTGTTATACTCGCATTATAACGGTACCTATTAGTATCGGGCTTTCCCGCAATATCATGGACTAAATATTCTTTGGGACTTCGAAACAAAACATTACTGGCTTTTTTTCATCAATTTCTGCATTAAGCATACAATAAATGACATGAAATAAAGTTTAGATCATCTTAGCTGCTGAAATATATCTTGGATACAACTTCTCAAAATAAGGAAAGGGTAGCATTCTGTAGCATTATTCCATGATTTTAATGTATGGGTTTCCAAAAATTTTGATTCACAAAAATGTAGTCTGCACTGAAGAAACATAAGTTGTCGAAATGCGTATTTGCAGAATCTAAATTGTTTTTATTTAAAAGTTGCTTTGTACATGAGAAGCTTAAATGTGATAAAAGAATAATCTGATAGCTAAGCGTTAATCGTGGATTTGGATTTATTTCTTTTCTTTAATTTTTTGTTTTTTTTTTTTTTTTGNGGGGGGGGGGGGGGGGTTGTGACCCTGTTTTAAATCTACATGTGACTCTGCTTGATCATAGGGCAAAATTCGCGAAAACATTTAAAATGTCATTTTAAAGCCGACAATTGTTTGAAAGAAGATGTTATTTTTAGTATACTGAAAAACATTATAAAGTATAGCAAAATGTGCATACAAGAGGATTTAATATCACATTAAAGTATCAAACTACCGATTCAACCAATCAGAGCTTGAAAATTATATGAACATAGGCCTTGATAAATACAGTTTTTGCATTCTTGCTCCTTTAACTCTATTTGAGGAAATACAATAATGATACATTCATTTAATCATTGAAACCTTTTGATCATTAACAGGGGGTTCCAATTAACTATTTTTGCACAGTTTTGTGAAGTCTTGATATTATTGATTGTATTTATAGGTTGTTTGGCTTTAAATGTATGATGAAATTTTGAGTAAATATAGGGAAGAAAAGGTATTTACTTTTTTCACGACATACTTGTACTTGGGAAGGTTAAATTTAAGATAATTTGTTTTTATAGTTGAAAATGTTAAGTATCTCTCTGTCAAAGAAACAGGCAAAGTGCATTGGTGCGGAGGCACATTCAGGAAAAAAAAACCCACAAACTTTTGATGTTTGATTTTAATAAAACTAACCAAGAAAACGTCATTTTTATAAATAGAAGTTCTGAGTTATTTTGGCTTTTTTTGTTATCAGCGCCCAAAATTTAGTTACATTGTATAGTACATTGAAAAGTACGGGAAAATTTGCCCGTCATTTTTTCTCTATATAACCAGTCAAAACATATCTCAAGACCAAACACATGTTCGAATGTGAAAACGGTTAGGGATGTGTTTTTGTGACCAAATGAATACACCTAAGCTAAAAATACAGAATCTAAATTTTGGATGTGCCGCCCATTGCCTGAATCTAAGCTGGTATGCTACTTAAAGCAATCATACTTTTACAATGATATTTAGTTAAACGTTAAATATATCATGTAAATATATTATGATGTTGACTGAATCAGTGAATATATTTCCTAGCAAAGGAAATATTCGATAGTTATTTAAATTTTTGAAGTGTATATTAAGTAGAATTTATAATGTTGATGCTCCAACAAAATCAAATTTCTTTTCAGAAAACGAAATGGACGAATCTTTTGTGTTATATTATCATAACATGCTTTGCATTTAGATTATATTGGTTATTTGTTTTCTATCAGTTTTTGAATATTTTCGAGTAAATGGTCTTCCAAACTTTAGGTTTTATCTCCACTGAGACATAAGTTGTCGAAATGCGCATTTGCAGAAAACAAATTCCCAGTAACTTAAGTATTTAGTTATTTTTTACCACTTGGTCGATACCTCTGCTTATGGACTGTCAGTCCCCGGGAGTATCAACCAGCCCAGTAGTCAGTACTACGGTGCGACCCGAAATTCGATTCAATTTGAAACCTTGCAGTATCTAAATTTTTGTAGATTTTGTTGAAACTATGGACTATATCCCTCATGCAGAGCTCTGTCCTTAGCTGATTTTGGCTTAACATTTAGATCATATTGGTTATTTGTTCTCTATCAGTTTATGAACATTTTCCAGTTAATGTTCTTCCAAACGTATAGATTTTATTTGCACTGAAGAGACACATGTTGTTGTTGAGATACAGTAACTTCGGTATAATTAAGAAATAGATTATTGCAAGCGGGCTCTATGCGAATTAGAACATGGGCAGACCTTATATTTGTCAATATTTTATACCGAGCGACAGCGAGGTATAAAATGAAGACAAATATAAGGTCTGACCATGTTCTAATTCGCATAGAGCCCAACTGCAATAATCTATTTCGATTCTAATATATTTAACAAGAGTTTTGAACATTCGAAGCGGCTCTTAGAGGTCAATAATGGGTTTAGTACTAGAATTGAAACATGTCGGAAAAATGCACACAACTACACATAAATGGACATGGAGAAATCTATATTCGTTGTTTTATTAATACAAGTGGTTCATAAGCTTATGAATTAATACAAATAATCTGTTATAAAACATATAAAATACGGATATTTTTAAATCGAAGCGTGTAAAAGTGTTAGCTAGTGGTAGTTCCGATTTATATGACTGCTTTGTTATGTTATTTTTGAAGCCAAAAAAAAAAAAGGAAAAGAAAAGGAATTAAACTCATATTTATAATTTTATTAACGTTAAAAATTAAAAATTTCAAATTTAAATCGTAGAGCATGATATGCAACACAGATAAGATTTCATAACAACAACACATTCGTTGCTAGGTTACGGTTATGTCAATTTCAGTTCCGAGTCTTAAATTTAGTAACTGTTGTAAATTTCTATTATTGTCATTATTTGATGTGAATTTTTGGGTGATTCATTTTTTAAAACTTTATTTACACAAAATAAAATGAATATTGAGTGAATAAAATGAACATTGTACATTACGAATGTCCTTCTGTAAAAAAAAAAATTACGCATGTGCTAAAAAATATTGTTGGAATTAGTACATAGCTTTGTTTCCAAAGCGAAAGAAGAGAGTCATATTAGAAATATTATTTAAAAAGTTTTATTAATCTGTTTATTTTTCACCAAATATGTAAAAAAAAACTACTAAAATTATCTTTTCGATGTTTTTGGTATGGAAGATGGGGGTTAAAACAGCTATGTTTCATATCGGGCAATGTTCAGTCCATGGTCAGTATAATTCCGCGCGTCTGTCGTCTCTTGAATTGATGACATGATTTAGGGCTGTGTCTATGTATGATGAGAAAAAATTGCATGTTATAATCTTTAATATTTTTTGATATATTTTGAATAATAATTATATTGTTGTATTTGCAGATACAACGCTTTCAAGAAAGGATCCAAGATGGATTGGGGCATGGTGGTTGGGGTTTATATGTTTTGGCGTCATTAGCGTTGTTGCATCGGTTCCACTATTTTGCTTTCCCAAACGTTTAAACAAATCAAAAGAAACAAAGAAGCAAATAAAGAGCCGTTTAACGCTATGGCAACATGCAAAAGGTATTTCTTTTAATCTTAGTATCTATTAAAAAATTTAAGAAATGTGCAACAAAAATGAATAATTTGAGAACGATCATAATAACAAATTTACCGAACAAAGTGGTCAAGAACTGAAGTCCATGAGACGAAAAGGCAAATCAGATGGACAAAAACGGCAAAATTTTTGACCGTTATAGTCCTGATTTGAGTTAAACCTGTTTTGTGGCTAGCCACCCCCTTCTTCCTTTGCGGTAGTATCCGGTAACAAATCAACAGAAATTGCTATTGAAATGTCTTTGGCAGTTGAATGATCATCCAAGTATTAAATAAAGAAAGAATCATGAATCAGAGTTCGGACCGAAACTTCAAACTTTTGCTGAGGGGGCTCATATCTAAATATTTTTTTAATGATCGTATATGAGACGGATCTTTTTGAAGCGTTGATTAATAAGACAGTCACGCAAAACTATGTCTCAGGAGAAAGTCTTTGTGCTAGCTCTTGCGTAATGAATCAAAAGTGAAACGTACACTGTGTAAGCAGGAGAAACTAGAATATTACTGTCCATGTTAGGAAATTGATAATTTTGAAATCAAAATCGTCCCTTTTGTCATTTAAAATCCTCAAGAGTGGAACAAACTCGTGCGAATAGAACCAGTTGAAAAATTTACATCCAGTAGGATCGAGCTAGAGGAATGTCGCAGTCAAGAAAAGGGAAACTGGTAATAGTGAAATAAGAATCATCCCGTTTAATATATATTTTAGTTTTATTTTACCAGAGTCAATAATGATAGTTAGATCTAATAAAGGGTAGTATTTGGAATCATTGTTAGAAAGGACTAGGTGCGATAAGGGACTGATTTGGCCCAACATTTCGGTGAATTTTAAAGCTGCACCTCGAGTTTTTCTTTTATGTTCGTATGAGAGTTGACATCCCACTTCCAGAAAAAATACAAAAGTCAGAACCCATGACGTCACAACGGGCCCAGTTCTGACGTTATGAAAAGGATACATTTGAACGTTTTCATAGAAATACAACACATTTGTCAATTTTCAAACAGTTTTACTAATCTAAAATAAAGAGCGCATCAAGAACCAATTCGATTATTTACCAAATAATTAGTACAAATGAATTGAACCTCTGATATGAATATTTTTGTGGTTTTCCATGTGCTCAATGTTTCGTGCACAGAAATGGTAGCCAAAAATGGTCATTTTTTTCCAAAATTTGCAATATGTCCCTTTATCGACACTCAAAAATTCAGTAATCATACAACAATATTTGGGAAATCGTATTGTTTATTGAAAACCCATAACTATAGAACATTTTCATCAGCAAATACTGCGAATTCAAACAAATCGATTTTTAGACCAAATGAGGCCCATATCGCTCCTATTCCTTTCAAGGTTGCATCATTATCCATTGCAGAGAAGAGCTTGAAGAGCGTTGTGACGTACGGACGGGGTTATGAAAAATTAACTTAGTCTGTAAACAGGTAGTAGCCTGTTGTTTGTCCTGTGGTAAGTCCATATCAGATCCAAGAGTGCCGTCAACGGGAAACATAGTTATACATTATATCGAAGTGTATTAAAATACTAGAAATGAGACCTTTTCACTTTGAAAGTATTTTGACTGTCTACGTCAGCTAGGGACCAGGTGAGCCAGAACAGCATCTAGTTTATGTATTTTTAGATTTGTGATAAGAAAAAACAACTCTTACAAAAACATATCATCCGTTGCTCACCAATTGAAATTAAAAAAAAAAACGGCATTGCTTGTGAAAATAAATCAATTAATGTTAGACATACAATGAAAACGAACAAAGCAGAGAGTATTGATATTAGAATGTTTCTATAGCTCTGGGATGTTACATAAAATTCTAGAATTGTTTATTTATATTCATAGTATCATATCTTAAAATTGCGTTCTTTCAGATTTTGTTTCTATGATTGTTCGACTGCTCCGAAATGGCTGTTTTACTTTTTCAACTCTGGGTGTTTGTGCACATCTATTTTTCATTGCCGGAAACGTTGCATTTACTGCAAAATATTTG
The DNA here is from genome assembly GCA_002080025.1 of Modiolus philippinarum. Classification (NCBI taxonomy): domain Eukaryota; kingdom Metazoa; phylum Mollusca; class Bivalvia; order Mytilida; family Modiolidae; genus Modiolus; species Modiolus philippinarum. The sequence goes on along the minus strand of MJUU01048782.1, from coordinate 20,899 downwards.
GAAATACAGTTTTCAATACCAGCTTGGCATGCAAACATTTTACTAGGTAAATATGTATAGAATGAATTGAAAAATTTTATTAATGACTAAAATGGTTTAAATTCACCTTATCTTATTTTCATTACTTGGTTACAGTATTTACCTGATTTATTTTTGAGATGGACGACTTAATCCAGAATAGTATCGAATGATTTAAATATGGCAGTATTTCTTATTTTTTTCTGTTTTCGCTTCAAACAGAGACTTTGATGAAGATGAAAAACAACAATAAAATCGTTGTTTCATTGCTTGTTTTTTCATAAATTTGTGGAGGCTCTGTCTCATATGCATTTTCTCCATATCCTTTTATTGATTCTCAATTGGCATTTAATCGCAATTAAGGAAGCATTATAAAAATAAAAGAACTGATTGAATTAATAATGGAAAATACTAACCAAGGTGAATGGGTGTACCCCTTTTAATAGGTCATATCATATAATTATAATTTGACAAAATGAGCTGTTCTTTTTGGTAATCTGTTCTCTATCTGTTTTTGAACATCTTTGACTTTATGGTCTTCCAAACGTTTAGATTGTATCTGCAGTGAAGAGACATAAATTGTCGAAATGCGCAAATACAGAATCAAAATTGACAGTAACTTCGGTATTTAGTTATGTGATGCCTCTGCTAGTGGACTGTTGATCCCCGAGGGAATTCACCATCCCTGTAGTCAGTACTTCGGTGCTGGCCCGAAATCCGATTCTATTTGGAACTTTTTTGTAAATTTTGTTGAAACTGAGGAGTATCTCCCTCATGCAAAGTTCTGTCCTTAGCTGATTTTTGCTTTCTATTTGGATCATATTTGGTTATTTGTTCTCTAGCAGTTTTTAAACATCTTTGACTTGATGGTATTCCAAACGTTTAGATTTAATCTGCACTGAAGATACATAAGTTGTCCAAATGCGCATTCGCAGAATAAACTTGACAGTAACTTCGATATTTAGTAATTCATATCTGCTACTTTGAAAAAATTTTAAAGTAAAGCTTGTTTTTTTTTATAGTAAATTACTAGGAAATGGTAAGAAACAAAGGCATGCGCTTTGAATGTTTTTAAACAATTTTTGCAATGGATAATAGTCTATAATATTAGGCAATGTTTGAAGCCCTAATATCGAGTTTGGATATTTTTTTTCCCTCGTACAATGCTCCTTCCTACTTATTATAGCTTTTAAAAGAAAAAAATGAAAGGATATGGAGTGAACGTATATGTGAAAAAAATGCATACGATACACAGAAAACACCAGTCTATCATGGACAGAGCTTTTATTCGTGTCAACATCTTGAAGTCGCCAAAGGGTCTTCCACCAGAGGTGAATAATATTCACCCCCTCAAGCGAGATCAAGAAGTCTCCAAGCGTGCACTTAAGCGGTATTCTTGACAAAAATATTGAGCAACATCGATGGCAGCTAAAAAATGTCATTGAAGCAACACATGTCCGGAGCGATCAATCAGAAAAAAAGGTAAAACCCGGCTGGCTATGTCTGCCTACAAATATTTGTTATTAAGTAGTCCGACGAAAGACAAAATAAGGACAAAAACAACATCAATAGACAACATGGGGCCCATCGAAATAGATGAGGGCAAACCTTGCAGTGTAACTTAGGTTGAAAGGGCAAAAATAGTTGTGTATACATATTATAACATTTTAATAAAAACATTAGAAATATTGAACAGCCAAATTGAAAAAAAATGAATTAGTAAACGTATGAGAAATTCTCACACACGGTTATCTTGGATCTGATGTTGACTTGCCGAAGGGGACTAACTAAGAATAATATGATCAAGTATATATATGATTTCAATTGGCCAAGCATGCTCAGAAAAGAAGTTTTGAATGTAATTTCTTATATGGTCCAATGTCACTGCTCGCAGCCATCTTGAATCTTGTGTGCATACGTCAGACAACTATAATCATGAAAACAGCAATAACTCCAAAACGTTTATCAGATTTCCTTCAAAATCGCAAGGTAGGTATATAGTTTCATCACTAAAACTAAAACCGATTTTTGTTTTGAAATTTGCAATATCTAAATTTTACAAAATTATGTTAAAAACTGAATATCACCCTCATGCATAGCTCTGTCCTTAGTTGAGTCGTGGCTTTCTTATCTTGATTCTTTTTGGTTATTTTTCCTCTATCAGCTGAAGAGACGTATTTTCTCGAAATCTTCATATGCAGATGTTTTGTTCTTTTACATGTTTGTGACTGCTTTTTTATTTATGTTGTGATTAATTTTCCGAAAAAGGCAATTTAATCCTTTTTTAGTAACATAACCATGTTATTTGGTCCCGGACCCCTTGGATGCAATTTTTAAATCATGTTTCCCTGGTTATTATTTTGGTCAAGTTTTGTTAAAGTTTGCCTTAGTAATGAATCGATAAGATTTTTTTGAAAATGGGTATGACGGACGGACGATTGATTGATGGACCGTCACCAAGTGAGAACTCACGTGTCCTTCTACGCAAGGTGATCTTATAAAATGAACATTTTTATCATTGTTTACCTCATTTTTTTCATCGTATTTTAACATTTCGAAATCACGTTTGTGTTTGAAACTCTTACACCTTATGTATTATGCTTTCTGAACTTTGTACATTCGTTCTGAACACATGTACATCTTCCCTTAAAGAAAAAAAAGTACTCAGTTGGTGTCCAGTACTGCAGATACTTTACAGGGCTTTTTTGAAGAAAAAAAACACTGATTATGGACAGCTTGGATTATAAAGTAGTAAACTAGTCTTTGTCTTGTTTCACATATTTATAATTCGAAGAAACTAGTTTGTATCATTTAACACTCGACTTCAGTTTTGCACAATCATTTCAGAAACTTTTTAATGTTTTTTTAAGGTTCCACTAAAGTCAAAAATTAGGACACTCAGTAAACATAAAACATTTGTCTGTATTTCTCAATCTGCAAGAAGTGTAGTAAACTATTATTGCGGAATTCACTCAATTAAGGATAATCTACACGTACACTCTGAGAAAATTGTAAATAAATTTGAATTTTTTATTTTAAAGGCGAATCTTTTCATTTTGTAAACACTCAATTTAAAAAAAAAAAATCAGGAGGTCTGAAAAAGTACTTACATGTTTCAAAATTGTTAAGGACGTATACTTTAATATCTAAGGAAGGGCAAGCTCATGCCGATTATTATGAACTACTGTTCATTTTCAAGATTCAGTTCAATTTTGGTACATAGGGAAAGTAATACCACATATTCAGGTCAGAAACTGCCAAATTTCTACTTTAAAAATATGCTACTAGACAAACCAATGTTAGCTTGCCCTGCATTATACATCACAGTATTCGTCTAGAACAATTTCAACAAGAATTAGACGTTTTCCTGACCTCCTGATTTTTTTTAAATTTGAGTGTGTACCAAAGGAAAATATTTGGTTATAAAATCTTGAATTTAAATTAATTTACAATTTATGCAGCGAGTACATGTAAATTATGTTCAAAAGAATACATTTCCTCATGATTTATTACTATATTTCATGTAGCTTGAAAATACAGGCAAAAGTTTTATCTTCATTGTGTGTCCTAATTTTTGACTTTAGTGGAACCTTAAATTTCTTTTTTTTCTTTTATTTTGCACGTGTATTATTTTTCACTTAATTACATGGAATTGAATTAACTAACAAAAATATAAAGTTCATCTATCACATTCTGTTCAGTTTAAGCAAAACACACTTTCTTAATTTATCATCAGTGAAGGTAACCGTATCTCATGCTCAGCGAAGAATATTATTCTTCTGTCGCAGGACCAGACATGTAAATGGTTTTGTTCATTATTGGTTTTTCAAATGTTATGATTTATCGCCAGTGGATTCATAGGTTGTGAAAATGAAATTCGTAAAATTCAAATTTAAGCAACAAAAGAAGTGCAAAAATGTAAAAATTGGGGCTATGAAGTAAAAAGACACAAAAGTCCTGCAAGTACATGATAAATAAAGCAAATAAAATAACGCTTGTATTGCTGATCTTCATCTTAAAGTCACAAGGAGCTTTAATCAAGATGCAACCATTCATACAGTATAGCATTTCGTGACGGCCTGTGGCACCGACTTTAGCGGAATTCACTTGCTAGATGATGAACCACGCTGCAACCATATCTTTCGGCATTATGTTTGCGAATTCGTCATCAAAAACATTTGCCAAAGTTTTTGTATTAGCACTGTCAGCGATTGCCCGACATAGGGCAAAAAAATATAATAAGTTTCCACAAAAAACGACCAAAGGGCACTCATGAAGTTAAATGTAAGAACATTCGGCAAATTTAATAGGGAGATTGTGGTATTACAATGACTTCAAGATGAAGAAAAACATTGAAAGCGTTGTACCATTTGCTTAAACTGACCATGTATTTATAGGGATTGTTGTCCGTTTTATTTCATTTTGTCCCATGTTCATTCACTCCATGTCCCTTCATTATATATACAGATGGTCTAAATAACAGTTTGATTTTGAGAAAATAAAAAGCAATTTTGATCCTTTTTGAAAGTACAAATATATGAGAAACTTTCATATAAACAAGCACACCATATATGATGAAATATGTAAATCATACACTTCAAGCACGGGAAATCTTTTTAAAGAATCAAACACTGCAAAAGATGCATGCAAAAAAGGGATATCAAAGTATCAAAGTATTTTTTGTTGGTCTTCTTCATCTTTAAGTCACCATGAGGGGAACAACAATGACGAAATACTCATCTCTTATCAGACTGGTCTCCAGCACAACACATGTTTATTTCGACCAATAGGTAAAAATTGTTACTTCAAGGAAATTTAAAATTTGGTACTATCATACTCGTTATTTAATGGACATCCAAATGTTTTGGGGTTTATCTGCACTGATGAGACATAAGTTGTGGAAATGCGCATATGCAGAAAATAATTAAACAGTAACTCCTGTATATTGATATTCATTACCACTGGGCCGATGCCTCTGCTGGTGGACTGTTACATGTAGTCCCCGGGGGTATTTACCAGCTAAGTAGTCAGTACTTCGGTGCTGATTTTATTGAAATTTGCAATATCTTAATTTATCAAAATTATGTTTAAAACTAAGAAGTATCTCCCTCATGCATAGCCCTGTCGTTAGCTGAATTGTGGCTTTTCTATGTAGGTCCTTTTGGTTAATTGTTCTTTATCAGCTTAACACGATTTTTCGATTAATGGACTTCAAAATGTTTTCGTTTGATCTGCACTGCTGAGAGATAAGTTTTCGAAATGCGCATATGCAGAAAATAAATTAACGCTAACTTCGGTATTTTGTTATTTATTACCACTGGGCCGATGCCTCTTGCTAGTGGACTGTAAGTTCCCGACGATATTCACCAACCCAGTAGTCAGTACGTCGGTGATGACACGAAAACCGATTTTATTGAAATTTGCAATAATTTAATTTTACAAAATTTGGTTTAAAACTAAGAAGTATCTCCCTCATGCACATCTCTGTCCTTAGCTGAATTTTGGTTTTCCTATTTGGATCATTTAGGTTATTTGTATTTGTTCTATTTTGTTGGCTTTTCTATTTAGATCCTTTTGGTCAATTGTTCTGTATCAGCTTTACACGTTTTTCGGGTAATGGACTGCCAAATGTTTTGGTTTGATCTGCACTGATGAAACATAAGTTGTCGAAATGCTCGTATGCAGAAAATAAATTAGCAGTAATTTCGGTATTTCGTTATTTAGATATGATTTTTTGTTTCTTATTTTCTACATATTTTGAATATTTCTAAAGCACTTATTTTTTCCATAATGAATACATTTAAATTTAGATTTAAGTGCAGAGCTCTTACTTACACGACGAGGCAAGTGGCAAATGGTAGATAATCTTTTCACATATTCACTTACATTATATAATTTCAGGTTCAATGAATTTCTTCTGTGGTAGCATCGGATCCATAATAGGTGCATACCTTGTGTACAAATTCAAAATGACCCCATATAAATGTATTAAGTACACTTTAATAGTTATGATAATAATTGCAATAGCACCAGTGTTTGGAATGAACTTTGTCTTTGGCTGTGACAATCCTGCCGTTATAGGGTACAATGTACAAAGGTAATGCTTTTGATATTATAATTATACTTGAAATATCAAGCTTTTTGGTGTTGCTTAAGGGCCTATCTGTTGTCTTGCTGCAGCGCGACACTTTTCACGACATGTTCAACTGCCTTGGCTTTTTCGTTTTGTTTATCATTTGTTTATTATCTGTTTATTATTTGTTTGTTTTTGTTTTATTTTGTTTTGCTGTTTGTTTTGTTTTGTTTTGTTTTGTTGATTTGTTTTTGTTTTTTGGTTTTTGTTTGTTTGTTTTTTTTTTTTTTTNGGGGGGGGGGGGGGTAGGACGCTATCAACTTAGTATGACGTATGAGCATATTAGTTGTAAGAAGCCTCATCGAGATCAAATGATGTAAACCAACAATGGAAGTGCTGTTCCATTCCTTAGTTTTGAAATATATTTGTAGAATTGAAATCAATTTGTGTCATTTCCATTTACTCCATATCTTTTCATTGTTTATTTCTGATTAAGAAATCAAATATCAGCTTTATGCATCTATCGCGACTTGGTAGAAGATATCTGATCCTATGTTAAATGTAACGTCAAACAACGCCAGTATACATGTAATGATGACATCAAAACAATTTTGGCCTCATAATTAACAATTTGACATTTTTTTGAATTTCGAAAATGTGAAAACCTTTCGAATCTAAAATGTCGGCGTATTACAGTTTCGTTAAATAATTAATGTAAAAACAAAAATTTTGTAACCCTTTATTTGTGAAAAAAAGTTAGAGCGTTCTTCAACCATAACCTATGTCTTCATGTATGTTCATCATGGTTGACGTTAGATGTAGGGGTTTCAAGATAATATGGTTATTTGTTCTCTATCAGTTTTGACACGTATTTCGGTTTATGAACTTCCAAAAGTTTTGATTTTGTCTGATCTGAAGAGGCATAAGTTGTCGTCGAAATGCGCATATGCAGAACCAAAAATTACAGTAACTTCGGTATTTTTATATTAATTATCACTGGGCCGATTCCTCTGCTTGTGGACTGTTATTCCCCGAGGGTATTAACCAACTAAGTAGCCAGTACTTCTATGCTGACCCGAAAACCGATTTCATAAGTCGCTGATGCAGAAACAAAAATTACAGTAATTTCAGTATTTTGATATTTTATCCGAATTTGGAAGTTGTTATTTGAGTCTTATTTATTCAAATAAAGAAGTACTACATTTTCTTCAATTTCTAAAATGTCGTGAAATTTTACTTTCTTACCCGTTGTGGCATTGGGCTTTGAAGCTCAGTAAGACATCGGATCAATAAAATTTGTAAAATCAAATATACAAAAATTTCGTATCGGATATGAGCTGAAAACAAATTTAATTAAGAGCTCGGAAGTTATTCTTCTTCTTTAACCACAAAAAATGAAAAATTAAAAAAAATAAAAAAATAATAATAAAAAAACGACCCTTGACATAAATAGAATTGACTTTAACAGTTTGACATTTAATATTAGTTTCTTAGTCAATTTTTGTTCACCCAAGTGCGTACAAATGAAATACACAATAATATGCGGTAGGGTCATAAATAGGGAAAATGTAATAGATTTTGTGCTTCTCTTTCAGAAGTTCAAATATGTCAGCTTGCATTGGCAGTTGTAATTGCGATCCGACCAATTATTTTCCTGTTTGTGGATCTGACCAGCGGACTTATTTCTCCTATTGCTATGCTGGATGCACTGATCGTAACAGTGAGGTAAATTTATATGTTTTTTCTAATTACAACCATTATTCTTTTACTGCATGGTTTGGTACATATGAAAAAAGAATGGAAATGGGGTAAATATCAAGGAGACAACATCCCATGTCCAGGTTAAAACGACCCAAAACAAAGCATTTAGGGGTCCCCGTACGGTCTTCAACACAGTGAGGAACCTCACACCATATAGCAAGCCCTAAATGGCCCAAAAAAAGGTAGAAAAGTGAATAAATCAATGGAAACAAACCACATCCAATAAACCAAATATCAAGAAACTAAACTTTTATAAGAAGACAAAAACAAGCCAATCCCAACATCTTCCTGACTTGGGACAGGCGCAAAGATTGCGGTTGGGTTAAACTCGTTTTCTTGGATCAAAACCCTCCCCCTTTCTGTGGTGAATGGATAAAAATAAATACACAAAAACACTCACAGTAAAAATCAAACTAAGAAAAGTCCAACTTATCAAGAAGAGTACCCTTAAAATGAAGTACATAAAAGATGAAAACAATACACCGGTACTGTCAGGACAAATGCTCGCAGTTACTGACAGCTAGCTAAAGACATAATTTCCGTTGACTATGATATCAAGCTCTCTTACATATGAAATATCAATTGAAATACTTTTAAATAGATTTGGTATAACAACATCATCAATCATGAAAGAACATGATTTTGTTCAATGCCAAATACTGCCAATATGAAAAATTGTTTAAATCTAGTTATGGTGTAAAGCATTTAAGAGATGATCAATATTTTTGCCAACAAAATGTATGTCTAACACAATACGGAAATTACTGTAAATTTAGTTTCTGCATAAGCGCATTTTGGTAACAAATATTTTCTTTTTTTCTTATTTGTTGCTTTTTTTGTTTTGTTGTTGTTATTTCCAAAGCATGATTTCTTTCTTTATGGTGACTTCCTTATATGTCTTAAAGACTATTGCCTGCTGAAATGTTTGAAAAATAAAAGTTACTTGTGTGGATACACGTGAAGGTAAAAAGAAACATAATCAAAAACTATTTCTCTTTTGCGAACACACAAAGAGTTCTATTTTGTCCGTTGTACAAGAATTTACAGCTTTTTTTTACTAAAACTTGTCCCAAAATCAGGTTTGCTTCAACAAACCATAAAATATTTAAGATATTAACACTGCCGTATTAGTCCTCTCAGAATCAAAACGCCTTGTTTGTTTATATGGCAAGGTTTTGCTCTAAGCCGTTTTGTAAGATGATTTTACTATTGAATATGTAAAATTATATCTTGTTTATATATATGAAGCTAAAACATAAATAAAACTAGATTTGCAATTGCAAGCAATAGTTGATGTCGCCCATGGAAGCCAAATTCGATGTTCCCATCTTGTTCACAGCGTCAAAAGCTTCATAGAAATTAATTTCCGTTGAAATCCGACAAAGTTTAAATTTTTACGTAATTTGGCAGCCAACTAGGAAATGGTGGCCATTTTGAAAACAAAAATAATGCATGCAAATCTCCTTAAGGTGATCCAACTTTGTACCAAATTTGAATAAATTCTGTTGAGGCATCTTTGAGAAAATGCCCGGACAAAAATAGGTGGTAGAAAAATACAATTGTGGAATAATCATAACAAAGAAACGGACCAAAAATAATATGTTGTCCCGACTACGTCTTGGGCGACATAATGAACACGAAATAGAGCGTGTGTAACTACTCATTCAAATAAAATGTTCTTTTGGCAATCTCGAAGACTTGTGTCTCGTTGCAAGCTGTAATTAGAATTTCTTTACATGAACAAACATTTAAGATCAATCATTCAGGTTTTAATTAATACCAGAAAACAGATTTACTGTCATTTTTTAAATGCTTCTCCAGCCTTCTGGACTAAGACACATTTTTTGCTGTTATTTCTTCTCTGTGACTCATGAAACTTGTCTAATTACTCTTCTGCATTCGATTATTAATACCATGCATTTGAGAAAACTTTGTCTCATGTGCATTTACTGCATGTCGTTTCATTGTTTATTTGAGCTCCTGCAGTGTGGAATTCGGAAAACAAAACCCCCGTTTGAGATGCTTTCTCATTTCTGGTGTACTTGTTTTTGAGAGAATTCCTCATATGGATGCACTATCATAACTCCATTTTTTGGCAGTTTGAAAATGTTTTTCTGACCTGTTTGAGTTGATTTTAATGCAAGATGTCGAGCAACGTAACATCAACGCTCTGTTTATTATTTGGATGAGGAATCGTCAAGAAAAATTAAATTTACTGGCAAAGTGTTTTTTAATCGCTGTTAGCTTGACAACAGTATGTACTCCGCGAATTTAAAGACAAGTCATTGAAAGTACCGATAATATTTTTTTATAATTTACAGGGATTTTCTGGATGTAATTGTATTGGGAATAATTCCACTGCTGTACCTGGGCTTTGTCCAACGGAATGTAGTATGTTATATGTTTATGCTTCACTGATGTTTGTGTTAGCCCTTGTAGGAAATACATCAGTTATTCCAGGATATATTTTTGCTTTACGGTATGCATATTGCAGTATTAACCATTATTGAAAACTGAAATGCTTAAAGACGTAACTTTTTCCGAATACAGAATACATTTAATATCGATTATTTAACTAAAATACAATTACAAGTTTGCACACACAGTCTTTTTAGTTTATGAAGTGTATGCCATTTTCTTAAAAATTTATAAAGTTTGATACCCGAGTCAACCTTGTCAGCTCATCTGGCTGTAGCTAGGATAGGTTTTTGCAGCCATTTGTGTCAGTCGTTCGTCCTTCCCTCCGTCATCTGTCCGTTTTCTCTGCAACTTGGCCTGGATTATTACCAGGGTATATAGATGTAGTCTACAATTTGCGAAAACATTGTTTGAAAACGACGATTTTGATTCGGCAACATCGCAAAATTGATACAATATTGCCTTTTAAATTTAACAATATATAATGTTACATGACGATGAAACTATGCTGAACAAACAAATTACCTAGAGAAATAGTATCCTTGTCTGAGTTTATCTAATCGTTTTATTTGGTTATTATTTTTATGCCAATTTAGTTCCTGGAGTAAAAATGCTGACATATAGGATAAGGATAAAACAAAATGTCATTTGATTTTAAACATTGAAGTAAGAAAATTCTCCATGAAAAGGGGACTTTTCAGATCAAATAAAAAGAGCTGAGTAAATACTTTATGTGAAGGTCATGTCGACAATACATCGGCAAACGAATACCGAAGCAAGAACGAGGAAAGGGGAAATTTCAATCTCATAAATCCAAAATCATGGCAATTCACAGCAACACGAATTGAGACAGAATGACAAAGACAAAACAAATAAACAAAAATGAATAAGAACGCTACATAACTAAATCACTAGTAGTCTGAACCCCTATAAAAACTTAGGTATCATCAGGTACTCCAGAAGGGTAAGCATGAACTGCTTCACGCATGGCACCTGTAACACAGCCAGGTTGAATATGGTGTTGAAACATCTGTTTTGTGGCTGATTGGTTAATATCATTTTTTACCCTAAGACAAAACCAATTAAAATCCATGGTACGTGTTACCTCTCTAATCGTCAAACAGTACCAAGGTAAAAGTTTGATAAGATTTTATTAATCTATTTAATATTCGAACAATCACAGGGACAAATCTGTATCACAGGCTCTTGTTGTAAAACTTTGGTTGTGAGAGGAACCTGTAAATAATAGTGAAATATATTTTAGAACAGAGCTTTCACAAGAGAAATACAGACAATGCATCAAAATTATATCTCTTTCAGAACTGTCGACGAAAATGACAAAGCGATGGCCATAGGAGTACGTTCAATGCTACAAACTCTCTTTGGTAATATGTTTATGTTATTGGGCTGTTGACAGCTATGTATTTTAAAATATAAACCTGTGAGCTAACTCCCCCAAAGCTTCACATTCTGGCGGGAGTGGTGATATTTTGAAATACATCATATTGCAAAGGCCCGATAACTTGAATATCAACCTTTATTTTGTATTTTTAATTTGAAAAAAAAACATGAATTGTGGATTCAAATTCTCCAAAAGTTGCACGAGAAATTCGACATGTTTCTTATTCTCGCCTTTTCAGCAATTTTCAGCTCCAAAAACATATTTTCTAGTTTTTATCATTTTATCGGCAGAGGTTTTGTTACTTGGTGGATATTTTGACTGAACTATTCGAAATAATGCCGATTATGAATGTTGCAGCAACCTTTGGATGTTACGATATTCAATCGTTTATTGGAGATTCAATTACGTCATAATGTTAAAACGTCAAAAATCTGCATAACAGATAAGCGTCCTAGTATCTTTAATTTCCTGGCGTCTAGTTTTATATTTTGTGTAATCATAATTCTGATTTTAATACCTATTCGGAAAAAGCAAATGCAATAGATGATTATTTATATCCAATTGAATTATGGTGAAAACTTGAAAAAAAAGATATTGTATTTAAAACGTTGGGAGAATCACTTGATATATCCAAGTTAACTTCTGATATATCCGGGTCAACCGGATATGGCTTTTGCAGAAAGGCTCTACAGGCTGATATAACCATGGGGAAGGTTGATAATAAAAGATTATTTCATGGCATTTTTCATATCACACCCTTTATCAGCCCGAGAGCCGTCAGGCTCGAAGAATGATTTTTTATGACCGAGGGTTGATGAAGGATGTGATATGAAAAATGACATGTAAAGATGTTTTTATCATATACTTCAACTGTAAAATAAATTCTCAGCTGCAAATAGTAAAATACAGTATCAGTATTTTGTTACAGTACTTTATTTGATTTGACGATATCGTGTGCACTGTTCACGTTTTTACGGAAATACACGAACTTGCGTATGATAAAGCTTCCGAGTAGTTACGGAAAGGCATTCGATAATTACTGGAAGCAGTTGATGTCATATCAGCCCGCTTCGTCAATTTCTGTTGAAATCATCTGGTTGTATCAAAGGGTAAAATTTTAATAATATCTCAACGGTGTATAATGATAATTATGGATTATATATGGCTTTTTTGATATCAAACGATATCTCAGCCCAAGGTCGTAATATCAGCCGAAAGGCCGTAAGGCCCGAAGGATGATTTTATGAACGAGGACTAATGAAGGGTGTGATATAAAAAATGACATGTAAGGATATTGTTATCATATACTCCAAATGTAAAATATATTCTCAGTTGAATAATATCATCATGCTTATAAAATACAGTATCAGTATTTTGTTTTTTTACTTTATTTGATGACGATATCTTGTGCAATGTTTGTCGTTTTTACGGAAATACACGAACTTGCGTGTGTTAAAGCTTCGGAGTAGTGACGTAAAGACATACAATAATTACCGGAAGCAGTTGATAACGATGTCATATCAGCCCGCTACGTTAATTTTTGTTGAAATCATCTGGTTTTCTCATGGGGTAAAATTTTAACCATATTCTAACTAAGTACTGTGAAAGTACTTTTAATCGTGGATGCCAATTTTCGTGGATTGCAGACAAGTTGTAATTAATATAAGAAAGATAACAGGAAATACCTACAATGGCCGTAAACCACAATAACATGCTACAATTCACCAGGGAACCGCACGAGAAAAACAATAAATGACAAAAGACAAACATGGACAACGATAGGAACTCGGGATAGCCGGACTTGGTACCGGCACTAGCAAGAGCTAGCGGTAGGGTTAAAACGGTTCATTGGTACCCAAACCTCCCCTTTCTCTATCCCGTTTCCCTATAGTATAATAAAACATACAAATAAAACCCAATACAGGTAGACTACTAACTCCAAGACCACAATCTTGAGAAGAAAAGAAAAAGACCAAAAGTAATTTAGAAAGATGGGTCGAGGAGTGCTCGCCGCTAAACTGCCGGCTAGCTCAAGGAGCCTAGTCTGCTGGTAAAACACTGTCGCACTATGGAATAACTCACCGAAGGGTTTGGTAAAGAATTATCATAGATTTCAGTAGACATCGGCAGTATCAGTGAGAGGCCAGTATACCTGTAATATCTTCAGATCATTTGATCTTAAAGCCAATTTAACGGAATCCTGAAGAATATCCCGTCAATATCCCCTATTACGTAAAGAATGTAAGTTACGTCCTAGTTTCTCTGGATTATTTATCAGTTTTTGACATTTTTTAACAACATTTCCATAGAATCGAGGATGAGAAATGCCCTTTGCAATTAGCTGTTTGCGAGTCACGTCATATCTAGATATCAAATGTTCATATCTTCTGTAAAACTTCTTAAAAGTATTTAATAATTTATGAAATCTGTAATAGTCCATGGGCTGGAATAACCCCCCGTGCACCCCCCCCCACTTCCGAACCCCACCCATTTTTTTAAGTCCGCATACATTCCCTCTTCAAAATAAAACATGTTAACACGAGCATAACTTGCACGCACTTG
>MJUU01048781.1:36996-49135 GCA_002080025.1 Modiolus philippinarum | reverse complement strand
CATTAGTACCCATGTTTTTTGTCTGATCCTATTGAAATGAATAATTTTGCAAAGTTCCCTCTATACATTTAGTTAAATTTGCTTGATTAGTTTCAGAGAAGATGATGAAAAGGATGGTTATCTCATACGGGGCTCCAATGTTAAACTATGTTTTGCATTGGATTCCACGTTTTTTGTCAAATCCAAAATGAAATGAGGAATTTTTGTAAAGTACCTTCTGTACATCATTCCTGTAAAGTTTAGTTGAATTTGCTTCAGTGGTATCAGAGCAGAAGATGAAAACATGATTTTCACATATGATCCAATATAAAACTATGTTTCCTGCTGGTGGCCATGTTTTTTATGGGATCAGAAAATTTTCGGCAATCTAGGTGAAGGACCTTTCATACATCATTCCTGTAAAGTTTGGTTCAATTTGCTTCAGTAGCTTCAGAGGAGATAGCAAATTATATGCTTTTCCCATAGGGTCCCATATTAAACTATGTTCTGCGCTAATGCACATGTTTTTTAGCAGATCAGAAAAATTTGACAATCTACATAAAGTACCTTACATACATCATTCAATTTGCTTCAGTAGCTTCAGAGGAGATAGCAAATATATTCTTTTACCCATAGGGTCCAATGTTAAACCTAATTTCAGCGCTGCCGGCCATGTTTTTTTTCAGATCAGAAAAATTTTGGAAATCTACATAGAGGACCTTCCATACATCATTCCTGTCAAGTTTGGTTCAATTTGCTTCAGTAGCTTCAGAGGAGATAGCAAATATATGCTTTTTCCCATAGGGTCCAATGTTAAACCTAAGTTCAGCACTGCCGGCCATGTTTTTTGGCAGATCAGGAAAATTTCAGCAAACTAAGTAAAGAACCTTCCATACATCATTCCTGTAAAGTTTGGTTAAAATTTGTCTAGTGGTTTCTGAGGAGATAGTCAAAATGTAAAAAGTTTACGAACAGATGACGGACAGACGGACAAACGGACGACAGATGGACGAACGACAGATGGACGCCAAGTGATGGCAAAAGCTCACATGGCCTTTTAGGCCAGGTGAGCTAAAAAGGCAATATATGATTTCACAGATTTCCATACGTGGAAGCCAAACCATCTTTCCGATATACCTGACTTTTACAAATTTAGAAGTGTGATTACATGAAAGGAGGACCCCTTCAGCACCTCCTTAATGTACTAGTGGTAAGTAGTTCTGCATGGTTGGTTTAAGCATGTGTCAAGTTTGGTCAGGATGGTTAAGACTGACAGGTTTTTCACATCCCTTATTTTACAATAATGTTTTACATAGGAGTAAAAAATACTTAAACTCGCCTAACAAACTTCTAAAACCTTTAAATCATCTAATTCATAGTTGTTATAATTACAGTATTATCGTCAAGTCATTACGTATGGCCTTCTTTGGTATTAACATTGATTTTTTTATAGGGTCTTTGCATCTTTACTAAACACATTCTAAATTTCTAAAATCAGTATTGCATGGACACGGGTTATGTATTCTGGTATATGCATGAAATCGTTATGCTAAGCTCCTCAAGGGAAAGGATCTTGGTGGAAGCTGTATACTGAGGGTACATAGTTTTATTTGTCAGTTGGTAATGGGTCTGGAGCTGGCATGTCATTTAACTGCTAGTAGTCTTTTGTGATTTCATGTTTATGTCCGTATATTTAGTTCTTTCGGTGTCTTTTTTCACAATTGACTCAGTCCTGTTGCTTACTGAATTTTACTGTTGTTACGATCGTTTTTTTATTTATCACATTGGCTATCGGGTAAGGTTTTGGCCCAATAAAACTGGTTTAACCCCGCTGCAGTAGGTTTGCGCCTGTCCTAAGTCAGGAAATTTATCAAGCCTTTTTGTGTCTTGTCTTTTTTCTACTTAGTTTAGTCTATAGCAGTCTAGGATGGTGTTTATTTCGCTAACTTGATTACTCTTTATTAAGGGGCCGACTCAAACCTGCCGTTGGGTGTAGGGTTTCCTCATCGTTCATTGAAGATCTTATGGTGGCTTTGAGTTGTTATTACTCCCCTTTAGGTCGTTGTCTCTGTGACACATTCCCCATTTCCCCTTTTTTCTATTATATCCATCTGTATATATAATGTTACTAAGTTTATCAATTTACACCAATTTATCTGTTCATTGTCAGAACATAAAAAAATGTGAAATTCATGTAGATAGACAGTGTTCAAAGATTTTTATTTTGCCATTTATGCATTATTTGCAGGTGTTTTCTGTCTTTTTAAATATGGAAATAAATATAGGTTCACTGACACCATAAGGCCAGAACAAAAACTACCTATAACCATATAAATCTTACTTAACGTATCATAGATACAAAAATATATCAACAATGTATCTTAATTACTTAAGGCCATAAAAAAATAATTTATTGGTTCACAGGCCCTCCCTCATCTAGGTTGAGGCTTGAAAAAAGCCCCTCATTGACCCTATTTTTTGCCATTTCAATAAAATAAAAACAAAAATTCACCTCCCTCACTACATGTTTGGTGGTTTTTACAATGTAAAAAGCTGCCTCATCTTTTTTTTTGGAAAATAAAAAGATAAAAAAAATCACCTCCCTCCCTCATCATTTTAAATGAAAAATTGCCTGAGAACCAATTAATTAATTTTGTATGGCCTAATTTGTGCAGAATACGAATCTCAAACAATAGTCAAACAACAAAAAACACTCATCAAGGGAGATAGTTCTTAAATTGCTTGTAAAGGGAGGAGGGGCAAAACTTTGCATATTTGATCATTTTCATTAAATTTAAGTAAACTTACATGCTGAAAAACAAATATGAAGCCATTCTCACAAGTTATTGATTTGCATGGATTTTTCCTTTGATCAATCATGAACCATTGTGACATGAAAATTGGCGAAAACAACTGCATCACTATGTTTGCTTCAATGCTTGTAGTTTCTTCAGGATTTATCTGCAAATATAAAGAAAAATCGCATTTAGAGAACTGCTTTATTAGTTAAACATGTAAAAAAGCAAAAGTTATTATAGCTAAGAAAGTTTATAAGCTTACATATCATAATCTTTACACCTGAATGAATGTCTTTTTGACATCTTTATGTTTTACATGTCCTTCTCATGATGAAGAATTATCTTCCAGATCATCTGATGTCACTCTCAGTTTTTATGGGAGTTCACACTGTAAATGCTTAAAACAAGTGAATCTGTGTCAATGGACACTATATGCCCCGCTTATATGTATAATCATACATTATTTAAAAAGTAGAATAAGATTTTTTGCAATCCATGTTTAGAAAATAACTACTAATTTGATTGAAAAAATTTCACATTTTTGCAAGAAATATCAAATCTCCTTCAAGGTTAGCTACCTTAACCTAAACCTTAACCTGTAGTATAATGTCAAATGTTTACTCATTACATTCAAAGTCAATGACCCATGACCTTGAGGTCACAGCATCCGTTTCCATAAAAAATATTGCAGTTCCGGTTATCTATCTGTATACAAAGTCATTGAAAGTGTCATCAAGATATCAAACCTCCTTCTAGGTAAACTACCTTCAACCTAAACCTTAACCTGTAGTACATTATCAAATATTCACTCCTAATATTCGAAGTCAATGACCCATGACCTTGAGGTCATAGCATCTGTTTGCTTCCAAAATGTTGCAGTTCATGTCATGGTCTATCTGTATACAAAATTTCATCAATATATCAAACCTCCTTCAACCTAGGTAAACCTTAACCTGTAGTACAATATCAAATATTCACTTCTTATATTCAAAGTCAATGACCCATGACCTTGAGGTCATAGCATCTGTTTGCTTCCAAATTTTGCAGTTCATGTCATGGTCTATCTGTATACAAAGTTTCAACAAGATACCAAACCTCCTTCAAGGTAAACTACCTTCAACCTAAACCTTAACCTGAGCATTAAGGACGTACGTACGTACAGACAACGTACCCTAAAACTATATACCCCTCCTACTTCATAGGCGGGGCATTAAAATAGTTGAATTTTTCAACAAATTATTTTGCACAGTCTGTAATACTAAATAGGTTTTCTGAGAATCTTTTTTTTTCGTATTTAGGTATTAGTGAATGCTGAAAATATTTGCCTCAGAAGATCAAAGAAATTCATACAAATTACAGATAAATAAGCATTTATTACAGAAATCAAAGTTCAGAGACATGGCAAGAACAAGAATATAGATAAACAATGACATGAGACATTCACAAAAAAAAAAATTAAAAACACAACATTCAAAAGTAATTCTAAATTCAACTATAAAGCAGTAATTAACAATATGAAACACATAATTATCAAATAATGTAATTTTGTCACATTGAAACAATTTATAATTAATGGATTTCCCTCTTAAATTTTGTTTTCATTATTTCTATCTTAAAATGTGTAGTTCACAAACTTAAGTATATGTAAATCAGGAATGACCATATCCTATGCACGGCCACAGCTGTCTAAATATTAGCCAAAAAAGGGGGTGAGGTATTGAAAAACAATTCTCCAAAAATATGTTATCAGGAAACATAGCTAAAAATGTGTTTTGATCATCTCTGATTAATTTCCAACGACATATGGAACACGTTTTCTCGACAGGGTTCACAAAGGTCACTGTGCAGGGGTCATCAAGCCAAAATATAAGTGCACGGACTTGTTTTTTTTTCTGTGTTTTTTTTTTTGCAATTTGATGAGATAATTTTTCCTTCTCTCCTTTCTCTTCCTTCTGTCTTTTTGTCGTGTATTTCCTCTGTCATTTGAACCAGACATTGTCTTTGTGTGTAAAAAAGGAAACCGGTGACAGTTGATGAAAGGACGATACTCAGATCCGGAAATTATCATTGTGAAAATTCAGTTTTTGAGGCATTTTAAGGGTGCGTCAAATTAATGGCACTTGGCGCAAATTACTGTTTCCTTGCCACTTGAAAGTCTGGACACCGTAGTTTTCATTGATATCAAATATATCTTCATTTCCTTTCCAGGGCCCATACGGGGATGCCAAACATTAAAAAATTACCATTACGCATTTTTACACTCTGGCCGCCGATTGGATATATAACTTAAAAATGTTGAATTCACCGTTTACGTCATGCATAAAAGTCTCCAAACATACCCATTTTCACAATTTTTTTAAACAGGTGAAAATTTCTAAGTGATGGATTGTTCTATTTTAAGGGCAACCAAGTATTTAATTGAAATAGATGACCCGGGATGACCTACCTGATAATAGCAGGGTGTACTAAAATACGCACAATGAAATTTGCCGCAGCTTAAATCGCTGTAGCTATTTTGCTTTAAATAAGACCCTAATAAAACATATATGCATGATTTCTAATTTTTTGCCACTACTCTAGGTATATTTACCGAAATAATCAAAGTTCAAATAAAAATATTTTCCATAGACTTTAATGTTAATTTCACTCAAATTTTAAAGAAATTCGGTGTGGGAGTGATTGATGAATGATTTACGCAAACCAACCAACCAAAGAAACGACACATAATCCATTGCCGATGGATTACTTATTTGCATATAGGGTGCTTGTTTGTTGTTTATTCAGATGGCCAATGAACAAACAGAATTTTGTTTTGTTTACTAATTTGCATAAAAATGTTTTGGTAAATCTGAGAGTAAAATTTGCAGAACCAATACCCAGTTACGATTTACTTTTATTAAAATAAATTTGTTCACAGGTAAAAAGTTTTTGTTGACTCTTTGTCAACTAATTACATAATTAATTTTTTGCTTTGCAATCAAAAATTAACTCCCGACCCACGTGTTTTGGTTAATCGATAGACCCCAGGGTATTATAACAATAAATACCGGTATTCAGTTAACCAGGTATACTCCCTCTGTTTTCGACTCAAATTTTCTGTTAAAATAACATTGAAGGGTAATACCTTTGTTGTAAAATTATGGTAATGCATGGTCTGAAGCGGCAAAAAATTAGCTTTCCATTGGTGTATGCCATGTCATCCTTTAACATTTACTTAAAAAGTGTTGTGGCTACTTTAGTTTGGGTTTACAATTGTAATCCACATAGTTTTTGTTTGTAAACACCGAATAGAAATTAGCAGTGCATTTACAATTTCTTTAAAAAATTTCTTTTGCATTTAATGCATGCATATTTCAATTACATGTTGGGGTATTTTGTTGAATCATTTCATCTACGGGTATGTTTTTTCTCAAATTAAAAAGGGGATCCAAGCACATGGTAAAAGCCAAAGTGAGACTTGTTTATCATCTGATTTCAGGCAGGTGAAACCTCCCTATATCTATTTCAGAATGGTCCAGTCATGTCGAAAATCGAGCACTGAAAATATAATCCCTTTAAAGGCATAGAGCATTTTTTAAAAGTATTTTTTTCTTTCCATATTTATTAGAAATCATCAAATTAAAAGTGGCTTCAGAAGTGTACATTTTTTTACACAACCATGCAAAATTCTGGTGCTGAAATATGCAATATTAAAGTCAGTAGAATAGAATTTGTTTATCTAAAGGAAGTTTAAATTTAAAAAGAAAAAAGCAAAGATAAAAGTTTAAAAAAAAAAATAGCCCCTATGATCAGGGCAAGGTCAAAATATCTACAAATTTGGTACCTCTACAAAGCTCTCATCATATGTAAGTCATATACCAAATATGAACTCCAGCAATTAATTACTGCCTTCTATTAGTAGCAAGGCTAAAGTATAAATAAAATTGCCCACAGGGCAAGGTCAAGGTAAATATGTCACAAATATGGTACTTCAATGAAGCTCTCATCATATGCAAGTCACATACAAAATATAAAAACAATAAATACTTTCTAGAAATAAGGTTTAAAAAAGTTAAATTTAAAATAATGCAACTTAAAAAAATGTATAGAAAACGCCATAAAAATCTAAGAGAAAAAAACTGCCACAATGAAATCCCCATGTAGATTTCTGAGAGATGACAGGTATGTTTTCTACAGAGTGTTTTGTCAGGGGAGTGACATTTCATGGGATCTTTCCATATGTTGAAACTGTCAGCAGATTATGTTTTAAACCTCGTAAATCAGTCCTTGGTCTTTAGCTTGTCTGTTGATATGTACTGCAAACTCTTCATCATTGTCCATAAAATAAATGTCATTTATTCGATTTGCGACTATAAAACCTTTCATATTTGTCCTTTCAAGTTAATGCATTCAATCGTAGTTTGAATGCAATATTTCACTGTAAAAATTCAGAAATATAAGAAAGGTCATGTGCAATGTTTATTTTTCTTCAATGTCAAAGATTTTCTCACAGCCTCTCGTAAAATGACGCCACTCACAAACGTTTAAATGATTTGGAATAAAAAGCTAGGAGTTTTTACATAAATATAGTGAAAACAGAAATACAATAGCCTATCTTATAATATGTTATAGATAATATGAAGTAATCAAATAAATCGAATATTTTCATTCTGAAATATTGTATAAAATTGGATGATAATAGCATACGAAACAATCACTTGAAATGGATTTAGAAGAAGAGGTGCTTTCACTTTCATTTTCAAAATACACCTTAATTTAGTTATGTTACTTTAATGCTAATTGATAAGAATCATACACATATTCAATATTCTTGTACAAATGCTTTATGCAAATTAGATTTTTAAATATGATGAGGACTTGACAGTTGTAGTGCAACTTTACAGGTAGACATACATGTACTCTGTTCTAGGTATCTGGGTAAATGGGACTGTAGCAGATTGTCATATTACCAAAATACATTTTTATTAGTATGACATATCGTCTTTGAACTCAGCACTTACCTAGAACCCTACAGAGATATATGTTGGACGTTTTTGAAATAGATCTGATGCTGCTGATGGCAGAGCTTAAACACAAATCACTTTTAGACTGAAAAATTATGTGATAATATAATTACAGAAGCAAATCCATGTGCACTATAATTACATTAACATCATGAACATTGTAGCACATATTCCCTATCCACCAGAAGAGGCATCAACCCTGCAATGGTAATAAATAACAAAATACCGAAATTACTGTGAATTTAGACTTTGCATATGGCAATTTCTACAACTTATGTTTCTTTAGCGCATATCAAATCAAAACATTTGGAAGTTTATACATGGAGTTCATAAACGGAAATATATCATATGTACATGTAAAAGCTGATGGAGAACAAATAACCAACATGATCTAAATAGTAAAGCCAAATACGTAAGGACAGAGCTATGCAAGATACAACACAATGTAGGGTGATACTCTGTAGTTTTAAACAAAATTTAGATATTGCAAGTTTCCAAATAAAATTGGTTTGGGCCAGCAGTAAAGTAGCGGCTACTGGGTTGGTGAATACCATTGGGGCACAGGCACTTGTTTCATAATAAAATGTCAATCCCTCCCTCTTTTCCTGGAAGAAGAATGGGAGGTACTGACATTTCTTATGAAACAAGTGCCTGTGCCTAGGGGACTAACAGTCCGGCCATGAGCAGGGGCATCAGCCCAATGGTAATAAATAAAAAAGAGTGAGATACATTAGAATGTTAAAATCATTTTGAATACATACAGGGTACAATAAAATAAGCAACATTTATGCTACAAGCTTACAAAATAAGTCAACTTGTTGAAATCTCTTATAATTTTATTACGGGGAGATAATTCCGAAGAAATAATAAGGGAGAAATCATATTTTCATGATTTTTATCAAAAATATGATCAGTGACCCATATTTTTTTTATTTCATATTTCCGAAAAGATTCCTTTAACATACTTTACATTTACATTCCCCGTTTCCCTTCTTTTTACTATTTTTACATTTTCACCCAAATCTATCATTTGATTCATACAAAAAAATCTAATTTTATTTTCCTCCTATAGACTATATTAAAAAGGTCAAAATCTTGCTATTTTCATCAGCCTTTCAGGGAAAAACGAAGTTCGGTGACCCATTGATTTTTTACCAAAACTTTGAAGTGAATTAAATAAATGTTCAGTGGCAGAAAAATCTATTGTTTTGTTTTTAGTCCCCCAGGTGACCTTAAACAAACTTTTATTTTGTTTGTGTCTTAAACAGAAAAGCTTTTCATATTTTTCTACAGAAATTTTTTTTCCTACCTTCGTTACATACAGGGATGTGGGGTAATTTAATTTTAAATGTGCATGTTAAAAAAGAGATTAGGAAATCAACAAACTTGTGTGAAAATATACCTTCACCAAGATAACTTGCTTCTCAAAATGGATTGCAGATATCTTCAAAATGCGTGAAAATATCAAAATTAAATGTTATATTGCATCATCAAAGTGAGAAACTTTCTAATTTTCATAACTAGAAAGTTTTATTCTCTGATATAAAATCAGAGATTAGGAAATCGAAGTCAAAATAGAATTAAGGATACATTATGAACTTCACAGTGCATTTACTCCAAACATTTTTAGATGAAGTCCCACATTAATTTGTCAGAATGTCTTTGTTTATCAATATTTTTATACTTCACCATAAATCCCTATGAAGGAAAATAGTTCATATATCAAATAAGAAACATATCATCCAATCCGAAAGTAATAATTTTGACTAAAACAAGGAGAATAAAATATGCACTGATACCATCTTCATGTGTAACTTTTTCAAAATTTGAACTTATCCAAAATTCATTATCATCAAATTTCAATGAAAGGATAATAATTCATTTTACATGTTTATGTAAACAAAAGGATTATGAATTAAGCACAAAAGTAGAAAAAATTGATGATAAAATGATTTTGTATATTTTTATGTTACAGCTTTTAAGAATAAGGATATCAGATCTGAATTCTCACATAACATGTTCTTTGTGTGCTGGTTATTATATAGACGCAACAACAACCACAGAATGTCTACATACATGTAAGTATTTAATGCGTTCAATTTGTTGAAATACATGTATATCAAAATATCAAATATCAAAATTTGCAATAGTTCTCATCAGTTACTTTATTGTTTCTCTTTGATCTCAAATGCGAACTTTCTAAAAGACCCATCTAAACAGCATTTAATTGAAAAGTTTAACAATACTTTCCGATATTTGGATGATATTTTAACTTTGAATAATGACGACTTCAATACGTATTATAAGGACATCTACCCTAAAGAACTTACTTTGAATAAAGCCAATTCTAATAATCATCATTGTCCGTTCTTAGACATCAATTTTGATATAACGAATGGTAAATTAGACACTAAAATTTATGATAAAAGGGACGATTTTTCTTTTCCCATAGTTAATTATCCATTTCTGGACGGTGATGTTCCATTAGCGCCATCATATGGTGTTTACATATCTCAACTTGTTCGATTTGCTCGAGTATGTAATAAAGTTTGCGATTTTAATGAACGGAATCTTTTCATAACTGAAAAACTATTACATCAAGGTTTTCGTTATCATAAACTAGTTAAAACCTTTACTANTTGAAATACATGTATATCAAAATATCAAATATCAAAAGTTGCAATAGTTCTCCTTATCAGTTACTTGTTTTGTTTCTCTTTGATCTCAAATGCGAACTTTTCTATAAATTAAGGGATCTCATGATCAGATATTAAATCAAAATTATTAGGTCACTGTCAAGACTTAGACATTGTCGGAAACCCACCATCGGTTGTTCTCTCACTATGCTACCACTCAACGGTACTCGCTTTGCTACCACTTACTGGTAACTGGTAGTGAAGGGAGAGTATGGTCGATGGTTGGTTTCAGATGATGAGGTTGGTATGCTTGCTCACTTATTGTTTTTGTCCCATCATGAGGAGAAATTTTGTAATTCCATATTTTGTATGGCAACAAACAATATATTAAGCATGGGAAAATCAAATTTCTTTTTTTTTTCAATTTAATGAAAAACTAAAGTGATTTTAAAAGTTTTATGAATTAACAATGAAAGATCAATGACATACATGTATAAGATGATTGTGTGTCTAATACAGGTTCTATTATGGCACAGCATCATGCTCGCATTCATGGTCTTGATTGATAATAACCTTTTAGTAATTTTTTCTTTCAAATTTCTGTAATTCCATGTATATCGCAAGTTGTTTTAATTGCTTGCGAGCAACAACAATTCTATTATCACAGCTCTCTACTGATACAAACATATTATGTTTCAAATTCTATAGATACATTTTGTATTAACAAAAGCAGATATTTTCATGAGTAACATTTCATGACAAAAAATATACAAATGGAAGAAATCAATGCAATTCAACAAAAATACTATGTTCACTAAAAGAATTGTTTAATATAGAAAAGAAACACATACCATATTTGACCCAATAAGTGCCCAGAGCGCTTAGAAAATTCAAAAATGGGGGCACTTAATTGAATCAGCAAAAGTGGAATTTACGGATGTCCGCTACCGTCATTGTTATTAATGTTCTATAATGCGTCTCCAACTTCCTGTTGTTATGAACACATTCTGTTTCTTGAAATTACGGCGATAATATACCTTCCCAAAATTTTAATATCGGCAAATAAATGTAAGTAAATTTTGGCAGTTAGGGGGTTTGAATGGGCGCTTGTGCATTTTGACTTTGAAATACGGTGAGGGGGCGCTTATTGGAGCTGGGGTGCTAATAAGGTCGAATATGGTATATGAATCAATCTAAAAAATATAATCGATAAATAAAACATTATTTGCACTTGAATGAAATAATTCTGGTAGTTTATATTGGTTTGAAGCATAGCTGGTGATTAAATGAAATGAAAATTTAGAAAAAAACTCACAATATTTTAATACAAATAAAGTATGACAGATAATCTGATTTCATGATCAATTGTTATTGAATTTTCTTGGAGTGCTGTGCTGTTATGGATTTACATAAAAATAGATGGACAATGATTTGAGAAAAAATTGTCAGGAAGCACAGAAAAAAAGTAGAATTTGATGCAGGATTTTTGTTCTATACAAAAATTTAAATACGTTGCTTCACCATGCAAGAAAAAAAAATTAATGTGCAAAATAACAATTGCAACACCCAAAATATCAAATAATTGCTGCATAAGTTCAACAAAATGTTCTTTTATGTATTAAAATTGCAATTGGTAATAATAGAAAACACCAGAATGTATAAATGCTTGAATTTACTGTATGCATGTACACAAATGAAAGTTATTGAGGTCGGTTAGCAAAAA
>MJUU01048781.1:0-25782 GCA_002080025.1 Modiolus philippinarum | reverse complement strand
ATATTAGCAGGGAACAAGTGGCCCAAGCTAGACCCCTAAAATTTAGAATAAGCTCCAATCTCTGTACCAATAGCCCAGCACTAAAATATCCCAAACTTTTGGTTGTCACAGTAGTTTTAGGGTTTACAGAATAATGAGTTGAGGATCTGAACTTTTTATAATATCAGGGCCCAATTCGCACCATCTGATCAGCCATATGTGACATATGTGGTTTTTCTTCTTTTAATTTTGCAAATCTAGCATTATTTCAAAACAGATTTTCCTTCCCGGTCGTCACACTTCAAGGAGTAAGACCAAGGCATAACATGGCAGTGTTGGACCGGTAGCCACCCATCTTTCCCTTTTAATTTTTCGAGGTTTTAATCACTATGATACAAAAATTAATCAAATGAATATAGCGATAAGCACATTGAGGTAATATAACAATCTGTCATAAATTTTACGTAAGGTAAATAAGCAAATTTTTAATTTGTTTTATGTCATCAAGGTCAGAAAGTCGTCATTTTTACACAATGTTTTAAGCTAGTTCAAGTATATTACTCACGTGGGAACTACAGTTTCTCCATTAAATGTTAGATCCGATAATGACATGTTCCGTAAAGGAAATGTCTCCAGTGATTTGTTTTACACAATTGCACAATTTAAGATTATTCCATCTGCCCTCTCGTCCACTTTGTCTGCTGTTTTGCTTCCATCCTTCCCATAATGCATCTGACCGATTTCACCATAAAGCGGAAGTTGACGAAATTACGAAGTGGCTTATTGCCTCAAAGGTGTCTGGTGACAGGTTTTATTGTAATATAAGCCTCTTGCTTAATGAATTCCAAACTTACATTTGTGATTTTGTAATTTTTGTCTTTGTTTTTCCATTTTTGCTTTTTTCTCATTTTTGCCATATCTCCGACTTTGATTTATTAAGTTAATATATCTTTCGTTCCTATTGTATTTTCTGTATGAGAGCTTTTCATACCTGTTATCTCTTTCACATTGAGACATAATCTCCTCCAAAATAAATTCTCCCTAAAACCAATATATTCCAACTTAGAAATGATTGTACATTTGTAAGGTTTAGAATTGAAAAACTGTTGATATTGAACAAAAAGGAAAACAGAACTTGTATTTATGCAATAAGAAAATAGATGCCACAATAAGATTTCAGATACATACATACTGAAATCAGCAAAAATGTGCCTTTCACAAAGTCTTTTTTTTTATATAACCAGATATTTGTATAAGAAACATGAAATACTGTTCTTTTTTACTTAAAACAGATGAATTTGACTTTTGCAGATTAAATTAATATGTCATGGAAAAGAATTGATGACTGATTGGTCATTGAAGCAGGTTTATTTAATGTACTGGAGTCCTAAGGTAACTAAATTGCATAATAAGATTATTTTATGACAGTGTAGTTAGTGCAAGGCACATTATTCACTGCATTTACAGGCTAATGTCATTGCAAGTATTTAAAGACTTAGTGTAGAGTTAGCCTTTTGTAAGAGGGATATTAGTGTAGAGTTAGCCTTTTGTAAGAGGGATATTAGTGTAGAGTTAGCCTTTTGTAAGAGAGATATTAGTGTAGAGTTGGCCTTTTGTAAGAGGGATATTAGTGTAGAGTTAGCCTTTTGTAAGAGAGATATTAGTGTAGAGTTAGCCTTTTGTAAGAGGGATATTAGTGTAGAGTTAGCCTTTTGTAAGAGGGATATTAGTGTAGAGTTAGCGTTTTGTAAGAGAGATATTAGTGTAGAGTTAGCCTTTTGTAAGAAGGATATTAGTGTAGAGTTAGCCTTTTGTAAGAGAGATATTAGTGTAGAGTTAGCCTTTTGTAAGAGGGATATTAGTGTAGAGTTAGCCTTTTGTAAGAGGGATATTAGTGTAGAGTTAGCCTTTTGTAAGAGAGATAATTTAGTTAAAAGTGTTGTTCTGCATTTTGGATTTAGTTTATGTTGCCTATATTTCTATCCTATTATTGTGCATTTGAAATAAATTCAGTACTTTCAATCTTTTTTTTCAATTGAAATGCGTAAATAATAAGACAGCAGCTTGTAGAACCAGTGCATCATAACAGAAAACTGCTATACTGTTATAATTGTACTTTGGAATTGAGAGGAGACACAATATTATATCGTCATACACCAAAAACTTTGACATTTTTACTTAATTTTGTTAAAGTCAGGTTTTTGCCTGATTTAGACCCTTAAAGCCCCAAAAAAGCAAATGCTACAAAAATCAGTCTAGATACTGTTGAAAGCTTACATAAAGAGTTATTGAAAGGATTAAAGACTGAGGTGTTTATCAAAAGTAAAATTTTATCTGAAGTACATTTATTGTATTAACAAGTGTGGCTTCATAGTAGTCAAAATTTTTTGTTGATAATTTGATAATTTAATTGTTAAAAATGTTTTATTATTTTGTCTTTTCAGGGCTCACCAATGTTTTTGTTTTATTGTCTTAAACCTGGCTGAAGACATTTTTACAATACCAGTACACCTAGTTGACTTTTCTGTTCCTATATACTAAGTACATATATTAGTTGCTGGACAACTGATCTGTATAAATCAATTTTATAATATTTATAAAACAAATTAAAAAAATAATGTTTTTGTTTCCATGATATTGTTCATTCATACTGTTGTACAACAAACATGTGGTAGCTAGACATTTGGCCAGTAAAAAAAACTTCTAATTTCTTGTGAAAAAAAAGAATGGAAAAATGTTTATGTCCTTGATACAAATTGGATTTTGTAATGTATACCTCTGTCCTCAGCAGATTTAAAATTTTGTACAGTATCTGTGGGGATGCCTGTCATAGTGTCACTGCATTTATATGATTATGTTGTATACCCTTTTATTAATGAGATGAGAGAGAAACACAAAACAACTAAAATGTTGAATGTTTACTTGTCCTCCAAAGCATGGCCACGGCAACGGGCCATGTGAACATTCAATGCATCCCAACTTTTAGGCACATCATATCCTGTGTAATTGTATCAATTTTAAAACTTACCAAATATAGGAGGAAATCGAGTCAAATTTATGATATTTACCTGTAAGTGTTCAGCGATACCCTAAAAAAATTATTGATGAAAAGGTATGAGTAGATTATACAACCCCTACCCCATTTTCTGGAATCACTTTAAAGGTCAAAAGCAGGGCATCATCCAGAGCTGAAACTGCTACTTATTATACCTCCCGCTTTAGCGGGGGTATATAGTGATCATGGTGTCTTTTCTTTTGTTCGTTTGTCCTGCTGTCAGTTTGTTATTCTGTCCACCATAGGGGTACAAACTTTGTGGCTACAACCTGTCCTAGACTTCTTTGAAAAATCCAATGAAACTTTCACAGAATACTCAGTACACATTTCTATTGTGAACCATCTATTTAAAATTTTTATTTTTTTTTATTTTTTTTTAGGGTGATATATATTAATGAGCTTTGCTCACAGTTTAATTGGGATGTTGCAAGCAAGTAATATTGGTATGTCAAATTTTGTGTTTGTTTTGATCTTTTTCTATTGTTTGTTAAAAATTTAGTCAATTTATGACTACTGAATTTTTAGTATAAAGTTTTTGGTCATGAAATCTATTAGTGCCAGAAAATAAAAGCCAGGGCAAGTTTTATATTGTTCTGTGACACTCATAAACATCGTAGTCAATAACTAGCTTGATTTGGTTTTAAAATGAGACTCTTATTTCGCATTTATTGTTGAATTAAAGAAAATATATAAATAAATAATTACTGAACTTTGAACCCTTATTACGGGTTTATACAGCTGAATATTTGCCAAAGTAATTATTACTTAGTAATTTTTTAGTTTAAAGAATATTGTCAAGGTCAAGCTGTGACCCTTGGAATCCTTCCAGAAATTTGTTGTGCCTTTCAATGCACATTGTCATTCTAAGAACTTTTTGTCCCCCGCCACAACGCGGAGCGGGGACATAGAAATGCCGGGGGTCCTTGGGTCCGTCTGTTCGTCCATCCGTCAAACTTTCTTGTAAGCGCTCTCATGCATACAAATAAAAACGGATTTTCATGAAATTTATACTAAATGTTTATATCACTTATGCCTTGGTCAAGTTCGAAAATCAGCCTTGGTCGATACTTTTTGACAGAATTATGGGACTTTGACCGAAATCATGACTCTGTTTTATCCAAAAATTGACCTTGTAAGCGCTCTCATGCCTACAAATTTTGATGGATTTTCATGGAATTTATACCAAATGTTTACACCATAAAAACCTTGGTCAAGTTCCAAAATCAGCCTTGGTCGATATTTTTTACGGAGTTATGGGACTTTGACGAAAAATAACGACACAGTTTTAGCCAAGAATTAACCTTGTAAGCGCTCTCATGGCTACAAATTTTGACGGATTCTCATGAAATTTATACCAAATGTTTATACCATTAATACCTTGGTTAAGTTCCAAAATCAGCCTTGGTCGATATTTTTTACGGAGTTATTGGACTTTGACAAAAATAATAACACTGTTTTAGCCAAAATTTGACCTTGTAAGGGCTCTCATGGCTACAAATTTTAACTGATATTCATGAAATTTATACCAAATTTTTATGAGTTTGAAGATCAGTTTTGGTCGAGACTTTTTGGACGGAGTTATTGGACTTTGACCGAAATAACAACACCGTTGTAGCCAAAATTGACCTTGTAAGCGCTCTCATGCCTACAAATTTTTACGGATTTTCATGAAATTTATAGCAGAAGTTGAAACCACTAATACCTTGGTCAAGTTGAAAATCAGCCTCGGTCAATATTTTTTGACAGAGTTATGGGACTTTGTCAAAAATAATGACTCTGTTTTATCCAAAAATTTACCTTGCAAGCGCTCTCATGGCAACAAATTTTGACAGATTTTCATGAAAATTATACCAAATGTTAATTCCACTAATACATTGGTCAAGTTGGAACATCTGCCATGGCCCATCCTTTTTGTATCTCCACATATTTAATTTTGGAACTGCCATGAATGTTTGAAAATATTTCAATTTCATTTACAGTATACTAGTATATTGCATGAGTGGGGGGGGACCCAGGAATTCTATTCTTGTTATAATTTTCATTGTGCATATAAAGAAGTATTGTGAACCATTACCTATATATTAATGTATTACTAAAGTTACAGTTTAAATAATGTTGTTAAATGTCTGCTTTGTTATGAAATAAAACATAATTATGAAATAGACATATATTTTTGTATTCATTTATAGACGTTGATATGTTTATTGTCATACCTTCCTTAAATTTTTCTTCATGAGTATATAATTATTGAATATTTGTCAAAAATTATGTACTTATACAACTTCATTAGATAAAATTTTGAGGCTGTATTGCTTTACTGGGATTTATTGTTGATGTGTAATGTAGATTGGAAGTTTTGCAAACTTTGAGAAATTTGAGAAATTGGTATTGATATGCATTTTCAATATGGTTAAAATGTAGATCTATGTGTTGTGGTGAAAGAAATCTTTAGTCAGGTACCAACTTGTTAGATATTTTTGAAATGGAATCATACAAGGGCAACTGAATGTGAATTCAGTTTCCAATTGGCAAAGGTTCCCATAACTAGGGGATTTAAAGAGTCTGTAATCACTCACCTGGCTTTTTTGTTGAAATTTAAGATATCATTGTATACAAATTTCAGTGGTTACAGCAATTTTGGTGACTCATTGAATACAATTTTTGAAAGCAATCTGTAAAGTAATAATTCCAAAACTGATTCTATGCAAGTTCCACCATTTGAGTACTGTGGAAGTACTTTTATTCGTGGACATCAATTTTTTGATAACTTGTTTCCTTTTCAAGTACATAAACAAATTTGGCATAAATCTTAATGTTTCAATGCTTTAAGGGATCAAAATGGCTAACTTTTTAAATAATTTTTGTATTTTTAGTCCAATTTTAATGCAGTTTCTTTAAATGAATTCCCTATGAAATTTTATTTATATATATATTTTTGATAACAAAATAAAATAGTTTAGTTGGCCATGATTAAAAGGTAAAAAACACAAAAATGTACAAATTAAATAACACATAAAAATGAAAACTAGAGGCTCCCAGGAGCCTGTATAGCTCACCTGTATATAGCAGTTGTACATCCATGCAATAACATTGATTTTTAAATACATTTCCTATGAGGTCTAAAGTTAATCAATGGGACTGCTGGCGATTATCTTGGATTATGCAGGGACGTGTCAGACAGATTTTTTTACTTAACACCACCCAAGGACTATTATGACAAAGTTTGGTTGCAATTGGCTAATTTGTTTCAGAGGAGTTAATTGTTGAATGCATTTCCCATAGGGTCTAATGTTAATCAATGGACCCCATTGCCGGCCTTCTTGGATTACGCAATGACATGTCAGATACAATTTTCAGCTAAAAATTGAGGTACTTTGTTAAAGTGCGATTTTGGTCCCCCTAAGGCGCCTTATAGCTTGGAAACGGTAAGAGCTACGCAAAATCCGTTGACATACTACCGAAAAGCTCATGTCAAGAGGAATCCAAAGAAAGAAAACCCATCAAAATCTGATGAAAAATTAAACTAGAGGCTCCCAGGAGCCTGTATCGCTCACCTGGTTTTCAGTTGCCACAATCAAGGTAACAATGTAAGTTATACTGTTGATCTTCAGTTTCTTAAACTTTCGTAGGTCGAACACCTCCAATATCTTGAACTGTTTTTAAAGTCTGATCATGTTTTATTATATTTCTTTGTAAGGATTTTTTTATAAAAAGGGTCTTGCTAAGGACTACTTTCGACACCAGTTTTGAAGTCGAGACGTCATTTTGTAAATGGCAGTCAACAAA
Source organism: Modiolus philippinarum (assembly GCA_002080025.1). Lineage (NCBI taxonomy): Eukaryota > Metazoa > Mollusca > Bivalvia > Mytilida > Modiolidae > Modiolus > Modiolus philippinarum. Next base: position 18,962 of record MJUU01048781.1, on the reverse strand, counting down.
CAATTTTCAACATCAGTTTTGAAGTCGCAACATCAATATCTATTTNTTGCATAATAAGATTATTTTATGACAGTGTAGTTAGTGCAAGGCACATTATTCACTGCATTTACAGGCTAATGTCATTGCAAGTATTTAAAGACTTAGTGTAGAGTTAACCTTTTGTAAGAGAGATATTAGTGTAGAGTTAGCCTTTTGTAAGAGAGATATTAGTGTAGAGTTAGCCTTTTGTAAGAGAGATATTAGTGTAGAGTTAGCCTTCTGTAAGAGGGATATTAGTGTAGAGTTAGCCTTTTGTAAGAGGGATATTAGTGTAGAGTTAGTCTTTTGTAAGAGGGATATTAGTGTAGAGTTAGTCTTTTGTAAGAGGGATAATTTAGTTAAAAGTTTTGTTCTGCATTTTGGATTTGGTTTCTGTTGCCTATATTTCTATCCTATTATTGTGCATTTGATATAAACTCAGTGCTTTCAATCTTTTTTTCAATTGATATGCATAAATAATAAGACAGCAGCTTGTAGAACCAATGCGTCATAACAGAAAACTGTTATACTGTTATAAGTGTACTTTTGAATTGAGGGGAGACACAATATTATGTCGTCATACATAAAGAGTTATTGAAAGGATTAATGAGGTGTTTATTAAAAGTAAAATTTGATCTGAAGTACATCTATTGTATTAACAAGGGTGGCTATGATAAATATGTGTCATGTGTACTCAACTAATGTCAGAGTTGCGTTCATAGTAGATAAAATTTTTGTTGATAATTTGATAAATAATTGTTTTATCATTTTTTTCAGGGTTCACCGATGTTTTTGTTCTATTGCCTTAAACCTGGCTGAAGACATTTTTACAATACACCCAGTTGACTGTTGTGTTCCTATATACTAAGTACATATATTAGTTGCTGGACAACTGATCTGTATAAATCAATTTTTGTCTCGCCCGCTACGAAAGTCGTGGAAAGCGAGACATATGCGTACAAAGTATGACGGCGACAGCGTAAACTTTCATGTTAAGTTTTTGTGATTAGTTCACTTTCTCAGTAACTATAAGTGGTAGGTCAATGATATTTGGTATTTAGGTTGGTCTTGAGTAGTACATGACAGTCTGCTATATGGCTTTTGTCTGTGACCTCAATTTCATGGTCCAATGAATATGTTAAGTTTTTGTGCTAAGTTTAGTTTCTCAGTAACTATAAGTGGTAGGTCAATGGTATTTGGTATGTAAGTTGGTCTTAGGTAGTACATGACAGTATGTCATATGGCTTTTGTTCTTGGCCTTAATTTCACGGTCTAGTGAGCATGTCAAGTTTTTGTGATTAGGTCATTTTCTCAGTAACTATAAGTGGTAGGTGAATGATATTTGGTATATAGGTTGGTTTTGAGTACAGTCAACTCCATTTGATTGCATACCTTTTAATAGAATATTTCTTTTAATTGCATACAATTCTGCTGCACAAAACCATTTACTATATGCTTCTATATTATTTATTCCTTTTAATTGCATATTGAATAGTTAAAAAATTCCTGTTAATTGAATAGTTTCATTTTCAAATCAAGACATGTTTTGTGAAATTTAACATTAAAAGTATATTTTTTTAGCAAATTATTCTGAAAAAACTAATCAAAATGAGATATCTAATTATGAAATGTCAAATCAATTAATAATTTTGTAAAATAATCTCTGTGTTTGTTTAATGATTAACTCATCATTTGACACTATTCAAGTTAATTGACATGTTTTTACAGCAAGATTGAAAATTTCTCTTAATAGAATACTCCTGTTAATTGCATAATTTTTCCTGACAAATAAGGTATGCCATTAACAGGAATCCACTGTAGTACATGGGAGTCTGCTATATGGCTTTTGTTTGTGACCTCAATTTCACGGTCCAATGAACATGTTAAGTTTTTTGTTTTTAGTTTAGTTTCTCAGTAACTATAAATGGTAGGTCAATGATATATAATATGTAGGTTGGTCTTAGGTATATCATGACAGCCTGTCATATGGCTTTTGTCCTTGACCTCAATTTCACGGTCTAGTGAGCATGTTATGTTTTTGTGATAGAGGTCATTTTCTCAGTAACCATAAGTGGTAGGTCAATGATATTTGGTTTATATGTTGGTCTTGCATAGTACATGACAGTCTGCTATATGGCTTTTGTCTTTGACCTCAATTTCATGGTCCAGTGATCATGTTAAGTTTCCTAGTATCTATTAATGTAAGTTCAATAATATTTGGCATGTGGGTTTGTCTGAGATGGAAGATGACAGCCTGCTATTTGCCTTTAGTCCTTGACCTCATTTTCATGGTCTAGTGAACATGTTTGGTTTTTCAGTATCTATCAGTGGTAGGTCATTTATATTTGGAATTTTGGTTTTGGGTGATATGTGACAGTCTGCTATATTGCTGTTATCAGTTAATCTAATTTCACAGTCTAGTGAACATGTTAAGTTTTCTGATTCAGGCAGTTTGAGTTTTCATGTCAATTTTACGATCAAGCAGGGACGGGCGAGACATCAATTTGGGTCCACACTTGTATAATATTTATAAAACAATTCAAAAATCCATGTTTTTGTTTCCATGATATTGTTCATTCATACTGTTGTACAACAAACATGTGGTAGCTAGACGTCTGGCCAGTAAAAAGAACTTATAATTTCTTGTTAAAAAATGAATGGTAAAACATGTATATTAATGTTCAGGATACAAATTTGTAATTCGTAATGTACTGTAAAACCGGAAATATTCGTGTGTTTTCATGCGAATTGATCAATTTGGCGAAAATTTCATGTTCGATGTTCGAGTCTGCTCGTGTGTAAATGTATGGATTTATGTTGTCAATATCTTTGTTTCTTTATGTGATATCACCATCCACATGAATTTATCAATTATCAATGGACGATCCGCAAATTAATCAATTTGTGAATTAATGTCAAGTGGCCAATTCGCGAAAATTTCACGTCACGAATTTATCCTGTTTTACAGTATACTTCTGATCTTAGCAGATTTTAAATTTTGTACGGTATCTGTGGGCATGCCTGTCATATTGTCACGGTATTCATATATGATTATGTTGTGTACCTCTGCATTTAGCTGCAGGTCTTCGTCCAATTCTTTGTCATCTTCACCAAAGCTTGCATTTGTCATGTCAAGAAATCCTAAGAAACATCTGATCTGTACAATGTATAACAAAATCAAATAAATACAGTGGTTTTTTATGCCCCTGTGAATCGAAGATTCGGGGGGGGGGGGGGGCATATAGTTTTTGGCCTGTCTCTGATTGTCTGTTTGTCTGTTTGTCCACAAAAACTTTAACATTGGGTATATCGTTTGAATGATAAGTGATAGGGCTCTCATATTTTGCATGTGTATTCCTTGTGGTAAAACCTTTCACACGATACCAATGTGATGGACTTTTTTGAAAAAAAAATAATAAACTTTAACATTGAGTGTATCTTTTGAATGGTAAGTGATAGGGCTTTCATAGTTTGCATGTGTATTCCTTGTGGCAAGACCTTTCAGTTGGTACCAGAATATTTGACCTCATGACCTTGACCTTGGCATGTGACTGTCCGGTTAAATTTCACTAGTACAATGAAATTATATTTTGTTTTATTTTATATATATAGAAATTAAACTCATTTATGATGAAATGTTTCTTGATACCTATAGAATTTTTTTGGTAAAAAAAATTTTTTAAAATCATTCAGCATATTTTCTTCATTTTTACAGGTATTTTATATTTGTATTATATATCAATGATAAGGGATGTTACTAAAAATATCTATTATTTCATTTCTTCTCTTCTGTGTATTCCTCCACTTTTGGGGAACCAGAATTGATGACCCTGGTGTAATCAAAGTACTGATAACACTGATAGACAGAACACAATGAGTTGACTATAAATGTTCCAAAAGGGGGGAGGGGGTTGAAAATTGTTTTCTTAATATACTTTGATAATGATTGAAGGGGTTCATTTGGGTGACTTCTGTGTTTGCATCCCATTGCAATCATCATTTGATGTGATAAAACTTTTCAGTTGATACCAGAATTCATTTCTCCAAATTATTTTGTCAGAAGGACATTCATTGTTGAAAGTTGCTAAATGTTTCTTCTTTACTTCTACTCGGGGGCATAAGTGTTTCACAAAACACATCTTGTTTTGTGTCAAATTTGGGTCAGAATATCGGAACCATTCCATATGCGAAAGTTACTTCTTTTTTTTTACCAAATAATGTATAATTTTCCCAATCCTGCAGTGCCATTGATTTGATATAAAATTAACAACATAAATACTTGAAATTGTCTTTTTTAGCTCACCTGGCCAAAGGCCATGTGAGCTTTTGCCATCACTCAGCATCCGTTGTCTGTCCGTTAACTTTTATTCAAAGATCTTCTCCTCTGAAACTGCTTGGCCAATACTAACCAAACTTGGCCCGAATCATCACCAGGGTATGCTCTTCCAAATTTGTGATTTTTATGTCCGTAAACCAAACAACATGGCCGCTGTTACTAAAAATAGAACATAGGGGTAAATTGCTGTTTTTTGCAAATTTCTCTAAAACCATTACAGATATCAAAAATCTGACAGCGGTAAAAATGATCAGCATGATGAGATCTACCCGCCCTGCAATTTTGAAGAATAACTGATAACCCGTCTTGGAGTTATTGCCCCTTTTCTGTAAAATTTCTGTTTTTTTTGTTACTTTTAGTCTTATATATTGAAAATGGTAGAAGATAGAAGTGAAGTTTAAATTACAAAAATGGTCAGCATAGTAAGATCCACATTTCTTGCAATTTTGAAGAAAATCTGACGACCCATATAGGAGTTATGACCCCTTTTTCTTTGAATTTTCATGATTTTTTTAACATTTTTACTTTTGTTTCAAAAACTGTTTGAGATGGAGGTTAAATGTAAATTACAAAAGTGTTGAGCTTTTCCAGGACTACAATTTCTACATATGTCCAGCAGATTAGCATCTCATCCAAGATGGCCGCCACTAGGGAACATAGTTTAACATAGGACCCTATGGGAAACGCATTCAAGATCTCCTCTGAAACCACTGAGCCAATGTGGACAAAATTTTGTCACAATAGTCCTCAGCTGGTCCCCTTTAAAGTTTGTGATTTTTGTGATTGTACCTCATCCAAGATGGCCGCCAGCGGGGAACATAGTTTAACATAGGCACTCTATGGGAAATACACTCAAAGGTCTTTTCTCCTGAAACCACTATCAGAAAATAGGAACCAAACTTGGATACAATTGTCCTTGGCTGGTCCCTTTTAAAGTTTGTGATTACCAAGATGGTCATCAGCACAGGACATAGTTTAACATAGGACGCTTGTGGGAAATGTATTCAAGATCTTCTTCTCTGAAACAACTGAGCCGATTGGAACCAAACTTGATCACAATAGTCTTTAGGTGGTCCCCTTGAAAGTTTGTGATTTTTGGCCGGGTTGCATGAAGTGCAAATCCGGGTTATAGTATGGTGAATGTCGGGCGGGGGGCGGGGAAAATGGGATACTGATTTTGTGAAATCAACTCCTCCTACAGTTTTCATCCTACATTTTTGAAACTTCACAAACTGTTCTATATATATTGTAGATGTGCACCTTCCTTTTTGGAATTATTTTGAAAATTTTTTCCTATTTTTACAGACTTTGGAACATAGTCAATTTTTATCGACATTTTCAACAAAGGGTACCTATTTTGTGAAATTAACTCCTACAGTTTTCGACCTACATTTTTGAAACTTCACTAACTGTTTCTATATATATTGTAGATGTGCACCTTCCTTTTTGGAATAATTTTGACAATTTTTTACCTATTTTTACGGACTTTTGAACTTAGTCATTTTTTATCCACATTTTCAACAAAGGGTACATATTTTGTGAAATCAACTCCTCCTACAGTTTTCAACCTACATCTTTGAAACTTCACATAATGTTTCTATATATATTATAGATGTGCAAATCCCTTTTTGGAATTATTTTGAAAAGTTTTTCCTATTTTTACGGGCTTTGGAACTTAGTCATTTTTTATCGACATTTTCAACAAAGGGTACCTATATTGTGAAATCATCTCCTCCTACAGTTTTCAACCTACATTTTTGAAACTTCACATAATGTTTATATATTTATTGTAGATGTGCACCTTCCTTTTTGGACTTATTATGAAAAGTTTTTCCTATTTTTACAGACTTTGAACTTAGTCATTTTTTATCACATTTTCAACAAAGGTACCTATTTTGTGAAATCAACTCCTCCTACAGTTTTCATCTCTGACCTTTGAAACTTCACAGATTGTTTCTATATATATTGAAAATGTGCACCTGACTTTATAGAATTATTTCCAATATTTTTCCTATTTTTCCTGGCCTTTTAACTTAGTCATTTTTTATCAATATTTTCAACATATTCTATACACAGAGCCATTACGGAACCTATAAAACAACACTTTATAGCTTAAAACACCAAAACGCAACCCGGCCATTTGAGTCTTTGACCCATATTTATGTTCATACCTTATTCAAGGTGGCTGCCAGCAGAGAACATAGTTTAACATAGGGACCCTATGGGAAATGCAAAGATTTTCTCCTCTGAAACTACCAAGCCAAATTCAACCAAACTTGGTCACAATAGTCCTTGGCTTGTTCTTTTCAAAGTTTGCAATTTATAGATTAACATGAAACATAGCATCAACAATTTAGCCATAATGATTCTAATATTTTACTATCCATGTTAAGGTTTGTATCCATGAGAAAAATTCTTCTTTGTCATGAATGGTTGAAGTCATTAAAATAAGATAACTTGCTACATATTTACTGACAGCGTTGTAATTCTTTACTGTAATAGTGACTAATTTTTCCAATCATATCCACAGGCCATTGGCACCAAAACTTAAGATGAGATAGAAAAACAACACAACTGAAATGTTGAATGTTTACTTGTAATATAAAGCATGGACAGGCAAAGTTCAATACATCCCAACTTTTAGGCACATCATATCCAACACAATTGTATTAATTTTGAAAATTTACCAAATATATGAGGAAATTGAGTCAAATTTAGGATTTTTAAGTAATAAGTGAGACCCTTTAAAAAATTATTGATGACAATGTATGGATAGATTATACACTGCCTGCCCTCCCCCATTTTCTGGCATCATTTTAAAGGTCAAAAGCAGGGTATTATTCAGAACTGAAAATGGTACTTACTGTATGCAAGTCATATCTGTATGTCAAAGTTTGTGTTTGTTTGGATCCTTTTCTATTGTTTGTTGAAAATTTTGTCATCTTAAGACAACTGAAATTATAAGTAATTGTTGGTAATGAAATCTATTAGGGCCAGAAAATAAAAGCCAGGGCAAGTTTTATATCATTCTTTGACACTCATAAACATCATAATCAATAACTTTATCTAGCTTGATATAGTTTTAAAATGAACCTTATTTCACATTTATTGTTGAATTAAAAAAATATATAAATAAATAAATAATTACTGAATTTTGAACCCTTATTACGGGTTTATACAGCTAAATATTTGCCAAAATAATTATTACTTAGTAATTTTTTAGTTTAGAGAATATTGTCAAGGTCAAGATGTGACCCTTGGAATCCTTCCAAAAATTTGTTGTGCCTTTCAATGCACATTGTCATTCTAAGAACTTTTTATAATTTTCATTGTGCATATAAAGAAGTATTGTGTACCATTACCTATATATTATGTATTACAAAAGTTACAGTTTTAATAATGTTGTTAGATGTCTGCTTTGTTATGAAATAAAACATAATTATGAAATAGACAGATATTTTTGTATTTATTTATAGACGTTGATATGTGTATTGTCATACCTTCCTTAAATTTTTCTTCACGAGTATACAGTGGCGGATCCAGACTTTCTGCTAAGAGGGGGCCCGACTCATATTTTTTTCAAAAGGGGGGGGGACCTAATTTTTTTCCAAAACCCCTAGGAATTTTAAATATTTTCCAACCAAAGGGGGGGCGGGCCACCACGGGACCCCCTAAATCCGCCACTGGTATATAATTATTGAATATTTGTCAAAAATTATGTACTTATACAACTTCATTAGATAAAACTCTGAGGCTGTATTGCTTTACTGGGATTTATTGTTGATGTGTGTTGGAGATTACTAGTATATTGGAAGTTTTGCAAAATTTGAGAATTTTGAGAAATTGGTATTGATATGCATTTTCAATATGGTTAAAATGTAGATCTATGTGTTGTGGTGAAAGAAATCTTTAGTCAGGTACCAACTTGTTAGATATTTTTGAAATGGAATCATACAAGGGCAACTGAATGTGAAATCAATTTCAAATTGGCAAAGGTTCCCGTAACTAGGGGATTCAAAGAGTCTGTAATCACTTTTTTGGTTGAAATTTAAGATATCGTTGTATAAAAATTTCAGCTGTTACAGCAATTTTGGTGATACAATTTTTGAGAGCAATCTGTCAAGTAATAATTCCCAAACTGATTCTATGCAAGTTCCACCATTTGAGTATTTCACATAAGGTTGCTGTCAACTGAGCAACTGGTTCCAAACCACTAGGTCTCATGATTAGCTACAATGTATATTCTGGTGACAGCCGTCTTGGTTTGAAAACAGAGTCATCAGTTTTTTTTTTGACAGGTTAATCCACAGCATGAATTCTTCTTGCATTTTCCATAGGGTCCACTGTTAAACTATGTTCCTTATTGGCAGCCATGTTTTTGTCAGATCTGAACAAAATAAACAGTTCTTGTAAAGGAAATCCTGTGTAGATTGATCAATTTTCTTCAGTAGTTTCCGAGATGAATATAAAAATGTTCTTCCGTAGTGTATTAGGCAGACTATGTTTCATGTCTGCAGTAAACCTTCCATACATCATTCCTGTAAAGTTTGGTTCAGTTTGCTCCAGTAATTTCAGAGGAGCTAATTAAAATGTTTTTTTCTCATAGTGTCCTACCGTGTAAGTGGTTATTTTCGTGAGGACTTAATTTTCGCTTTATTCACTGTAATTCTGATGTCACAAAGCATATTAATTTATATGAGACTTCATACACTCAAAGATAAGGAATAATGAATATTTGAGTCCCGCAAAAATAAAATCAATCAATTTTGAAACAAATCTAGAAGTTAGAAAACACTTATACGGTATATTAAACTATGTTCTATGTTTATAGCACACATGATTTTTCTTGGATTTGATTTTATCAGCATAAAACAAATGAAGGGCTATGCCAAGTGCAGCATGTCAACTACTGACATTTGAACAACTTGTATGATTTTGACACAATAAGGAGCTTGACACAGTAATTAGCTGGACACAAACTAGAGACATAAAAGTTCGCCATTTTGATTCCTTAAAGCATTGAAACATTAAGATTTATGCCAATTTTTTTTATGTACTACTGAAAGCTTACATCACGAGGAATCCAGAGAAAAAATCTAATTGAATTTCAATTAAAAAAAATAAAAATTTTACATATATTTTGAAAATTTTCACTTTTGCCCCTTTGAACCTTTATAATTCAGACACCATAAGAGATACTTCAAATCTGATGACATACTACTGAAAGCCCACAACAAAAGGAATCAAAAGAAAAAAATCCAATTGAAATTCAATGAAAAATAAAATTTTTACATATTTTGAAAAAATTTTGCAATTTTGGTTACATATGAAAAAGAAAGGAAATGGGGTACGACGACCGTGAGAACAACAGCATCATACCATTATAGGACCACAATTTTTTTGCTGTCATATAACAAATACCATGTCCTCATGCTATTAACATTCCTGCAAAGTTTTTGATTCAATAAGCCTGGTGGTTTCTTGAGAGATGATGTTAACAATGATTCCCACATATCCGAAGTATAGACATTAGATAACAGCGGTGTTTGGCCCAGGCGAGATGAAATGGTGTAGACATGAAAAATATAAGTCACAGTAACTGAATTTTGCCTGGGTAATGACTAGAGATCATACATGTGCAAAGCTAGGTTCTTCTTCCATGATGTACAGTGACTGATATCTGAACTTGAACATGATCTTTAATTGATAAGGGACTTCTTTTTGCCTGGATGCTTACCTACCATCAGTGATGCATGCAAGGTTAGATGATCCTACCATAAACAGAGATGAGATCTGAACTTCGACATAAAACTTGAATGAAAGTGACATAAAACTTGAATGAAAGTCAATCAAGCAAAAAATGCAGGTCAAGAGTGACCTTATTTTGCCTGGATGCTAACTCACCATCAGATATGTATGCATGTGCAACTTGCCAAGGTTAGGTGATCCTACAGTGCAGGGAATCTGAATTGGGATGTAAACTTGAATGCAAGTCAGTCAAATTGAAACTTTAGGTCAAAGTGACCTAATTTTGCCTGGATGCTGACTTGAGATATACATGATACACAAGGAAAGATGATCCTTCCAATGAAAGTCAATCAGGAATAAAATGTAAATCAAAGTGACCCATGATTTACCTTGATGCTGACCTGATATCAGAGATGCATGCATACAAATTTAGATGATCCTTTCCTGTACAAAAAAAATTATGTGAAAGAGACTCTTATTTTCTTCGGAGGCTGCAAGTTGGCCTTAGATGTGCAGGCAAGCAAAGTATGATAATGCTACTCTGCTTAGTTACTGAGATATACACCTAAATGCAGACATGTACATAGACATGTGCACCAGGGGTTCTAAAATAGTCCAACCTTGTTGAGAACAAAAAGTTATTATCAATATATTACTTAAATGCTCAATGTGAAAGTGCTTGCAACCACAAAGGATCCAGTGTTTCAATGTTGAACAGAATATACATAGGGTACCACCAAAGAGCCATTGTTGCTAAATATTAATTCTGTTTGGTCAGGGAATGGATTACACATGTAGTACCTTTAGCATTTGTAGTGAGGTATTGATATGTCAGGAGGGGTTTAATCGAGACTACAATGACATTGTGGACAGGCTTTGATTTTGATGATCCATATGATTAAGACAGACCAGGTCTTTAATCAAAATTAATTACATAGCTAGGTGAGCTAAAAAACTTTCTTTCCTTTGATGATTTGTAAATCCAAGATTGCTTTTCAATTGCAGTAGTTGTGAATCAAATCTTGATAACAATGAGAAAATATGAAGTAGATTTACATAAGGCAAAGTCTTCAAATACATGGTAAACTTGAGCAATGTAACTTTGCTTTGTTGTTCTTCACCATCATGAAATCTTCAACATTGAGCTTTGCTCATACATTTTGTACCTAAAAGCAAGTTCAAGATGGCCCCTAACATGGAACTTTGCTTTAATTGTTGTTCTTCATCTTGAAGTCATCATGAAACCTTCAACAATGAGCTTTGCTCATACCTAAAATCAAGTTCCAGATGTACCCAACATAGGTTTTAGTGGATCTCATTGCTAAATGACGAACGACGCTACGTACATCTTGTCATTAGTAACTGATTGATGTGGAATCATCGACAAGCATAAAATTAACTGGCAAAGTCTTCTAACAACCACTGTCATCTGTTGCCCATCAAAAAGACTTATAGAAGACAATCACAACAAATAAACAACTACAGGGCACTGAAACCTTTTATGCTGGTCATTTTTGATACACATCTTTATATAGCCATTTTATTTTGCATATACATTTTGTAAACTAGACATCGTAGAGATGGCAGCCATCTCTAAGGGCCCGCTGTATATAAGTGCAAATTTAAGTGTGTGTGGACACAATACAGATGTGGACACAGTACAAGTGTGGACACAACACAGGTATGGACACAATTCAATCATCAAGATATAAACAGTATTTAATATATAAAAGCAATAATCTGACCTTGAAGACAAAGACCAAGGTCAAAGGTCACCAATCATGGTTCATGACACATCGTCTTCAAATAATCTATCTACATGCAAAATATAAAAAGCCTATCTCAAAAGACATAACAATTATAGCCCAGACACAACTTGTTATTAGACAAGCAAAAATCTGACCTTGAAGACAAAGGTCAAGGTCAAAGGTCACAACTCACGATCCATGACAAATCTTGAAATGATCTATTTACATGCATAATTTCAAAAGCCTATCTCTGAAGACAAAAAAGATATAGCCTGCACAGGACTTGTCATTAGAAAAGCAAAAATCTGACCTTGAAGACAAAGGTCAAGGTCAAAGGTCACCAATCATGGTTCATGACACATCGTCTTGAAGTGATCTATCTACATGCAAATTATCAAAAGCCTATCTCAAAAGACAAAAAAGATATAGCCCAGACACGACTTGTCACTAGAAAAGCAAAAATCTTACCTAGAACTTGGCTAGAAGACAAATGTCAAGGTCAAAGGTCACCATTCATTGTTCATGACACATCGTCTTCTATCTATATGCAAAATAACAAAAGACTATCTCAAAAGACAAAACAGTTATAGCTGGGACACGACTTTGTTACGGACGGACGGACAGAGCAATTACTATAGGGCGTCCGCCACATAGTGGCGGGGGCCCTAATTAACTGGTATTGAAGATGAAGCTTGTGAATGTGGATACAAAAGAGTCTGCATGATTTAGTTTGCCAGACTTTGAGAGGTGGCCTGATAAAATCAACAAAAGACAAGATTATTAAACAAATTTAATCATTAAATGAAATGTCATGATCAATACACATGTATATATTTATAAATTCACTAATTCCATATCGGTATGTAAAATGGAAACAAATATCTATATTTTAGATACAATACTGATTCAATAAGAGAGCTGTCAACAACTTTTTACTATCAAAAATTTATTCTGTAAAAATTTTTTTTACAATTCATGTTTTTCACAATATTTGACTCCTCAATTCATGATTTAGGCCATACAAAGTTAATAGTTAATAGTAGTTAATTGGTTCTCAGGTCATTTTTCAGTGAAATAGATGAGGGAGGGAGATGATTTTTTTTTAATCTTTTTATTTGCTAAATAAAGGGCTAAGCCGAGCGCAGCATGATACGACCGCAGCATGTCAAATACTGAAATTTGAATAAGTGTAATTCAAAATGAATGAGGACACAGTAAAGAGCTTGATACAGTAATTAAATGGACACAATAAAGAGCTTGAATCAGTTGCAATTTTGGCCCCTTTGGCCCCTTTAGCTCAGAAACGGGAAAAGCTATGCCAAATTTGTTGACTTACTACTGAAAGCTTATATCAAGAGGAATCAAAAGAAAAAAATCTGATCGAAATCCGATGAATAATAAGGATTTCAAATATTTTGAAAAATTACAATTTTGGCCCCTTTGACCCCTTGTAGCTCGAAAACGGCAGGAGCTATGCAAAATCCGCTGCATACTTCTGACAGCTTACATCAAGAGGAATCCAAAGAAAAAAATCTGATCGAAATCCGATGAAAAATAACGATTTCACATATTTCAAAAACTTGCAATTTAGGCACCTTTGACCCCTTGTAGCTCGAAAACGGTAACAGCTACGCAATATCTGTTGACATACTACTGAAAGCTTATATCAAGAGGAATTCAAAGAAAAAAATCCCATCAAAATCCGATGTAAAATAAAGATTTCACATATTTCAAAAATTTGCAATTTAGGCCCCTTTGACCCCTTGTAGCTCGGACACGGTAAGAGCTACACAAAATCTGTTACATACAACTGAAGGCTTATATCAAGAGGAATTCAAAGAAAAAAATCCCATCGAAATCCGATGAAAAATAAAGATTTCACATATTTCGAAAATTTGCAATTTTGGCCCCTTTGACCCCTTGTAGCTCGAAAACGGTAAGAGCTACGCAAAATCCGTTGACATATCACTGAAAGCTTATATCAAGAGGAATTCAAAGAAAAAAATCCCATCGAAATCCGATGAAAAATAAAAATTTCAGGTTAATCAGCAAATTTGCAATTTTGGCCCTGTTCGGCCCCTCATAGCTGGGAAAGGAAACAAGTTACCAAAAATATAAAAGTTCAGCGCTATATTAATTTTTCATAAGTAATCTAATGAAAAAAACTGCATCAAAATCGGACAAAAAATGAAAAAAATAGATGTTTGAGATTTCCCCCTTTTGGGACCCATTTATCTCATTAACGGTACATGTGACATGAAATCTGTTGACATACTTCCGATTAGAAATTTCCTTAGGATCACACTGAAAGAAACCCCATCAAAATCCGATAAATAACTAGATGTAACTGTGGCCTGATGGGCCACAAATTTATACCCCCCGCTTCTTGTTGATGATCCTACCCTGCACAGTTACAGACGTAGAAACGTACCATGGGGAATCTGAAAATAGGAGGTGCACAAGGACTTATAGTGACTAACATTCTGACAAAATTTGAAAAGTCAATTCACAAAGGTTCCCAAGATAAGCTTCGGACAAATTTTCAATATAGACTCTAAGTAGGAGAAATCTACAAAGTGCTGTAACTTTGTTAAAAATTTATGAATCAATCTGAAAATAGGAGGTGCACAAGTACTTATAGTTACTAACATTCTGACAAAATTTGAAAAGTCAATTCAGAAAGGTCCCCGAGATAAGCTTCGGACAAAAAATGTCTACGGACGGACAGACGGACAGACATGGTGATTCCAGTATACCCCCCCCCCAACTTCGTTGCGGGGGGGTATAATAAATATTCTACAGCCCAATATATGAAAACACCTAATTTGGCCCTTTTTAAAAAAAAGGGTGGGGCCACAATACCCAAAACCAATCCCAACCTTCCTTTTGTGACAAGCAACATTATGTTAAAATTTCATAAGGATTTATCAACTAGAACTGAAGTTATCGCATGGAAACGAAGAGTCTACAGACGCCGACGACGACCACACCGACGACGCCCTCTAACTAGATGAGGGAGGGCCTGAGAACCAATAATTTTTTATTTTTGAATGGCCTTATGTGTATATATAAGTTTTACTGACAGGCCGAAAAATTTCCAATCCTCAGCATTTTTTTTGTGTGTATTTTTAGGGATGTAGTAAGTAGAAATTCATTTAGGATTTAGAATTGATGCTAAAAATGGAGAGAGAATTGGTAAGAAAAACACATACAGTTAAAAATATTGATAGGTTATTGACCTTGTTTTCGAGATATTCAACAATTAAAAAATGGCAGGAGAAGGGTGTCTCTACTTTTTACCTTACAATTACATTGAAACTTTAAGGAGACAGTTAAAGGGGAAGGAAAATCTACAATCTTTTAAAATTTTGCAAAGCAATTTGTATTGAGGCTATATATGAAAAGAAAATTGGGGATTATGGGGCATAAAAATATATGCTATACTTACGGGAAATCCTGAAGGGGTTCCGAATATTTCAAATATGAAATTAAAAAACCTCACCTAACTACATCCTTAAGTTGAGCCATTTGTAATTCTCTTATATCTAAATTATTACAAAGAAGGAATATAGGTGAACTTTCAAGTTAGAAAAAGCTTAAAAAAACATATTTTTCTGAGAAATTTAAGCACCTGGTAAAATAAAATAATTACATTATACAATAGCATGAATGTAAATGAAGTTCTAACACAGCTCTTTGATACAAAATACTAATGAATGACCATTTCAAATGGCAGTATTTTCATGTATGATTCTATGAAACTCATTATTATATAAACAACAAAAATAAAATTCCTTGTAAAAAATGAATGCAGAGTGAATTAAAAAGACAATTGTTCAGAGAACAATTGCAAGGTCTTTCCCAGTCATTGTTGTGTTAAGTGTTATGTTTTGTCATGTCACATGTTTAAAATCATCTTTATGAGATGCACATTGTCTCCAATATATTAGAGTAGCCATTTCAAATCGTTTTTAAAGATTTTACGATTAAAAAAACGTAAAAATTGGCTATGACCTTGACCAATGACCTTGATGACCTTTGACCTTGGGATCAAATTGAAGGTCTCTCCTTGCTGATTAATTTGATATGTTACATGACCATACTATCTGTAAAGGTTTAAAAGTTATACGCAAAAAAACGATTTCTGAAACGCGTCAAGGGCAATAACTCTTCACGGAGTCATCGGAGAGCTTCGGTCCAAATGAGACAAATGTAGCCCTTGACATGATGAACATTTTTGCTGATATACTTTTTCAGCCATCTATTACGGTTTCCGATTTCATCAGATAACAAGGTCAAAGGTCAAGGTCAAAGGTCACCGATGACCTTCAACCTGGTACTCAAATTGAAGGTCTTTTCATGCTGATCACTTTAAACATATATGTTTACTATATTATCTGTAAGCGTTTAAAAGTTATTCGCAAAAAACCGATTTACCGAAACACGTCAAGGGCTATAACTCAAAAACGGTTCATCGCAGAGTTTTTGTTCAATTGAACAAAATATAGATCTTAATGAGAGGAACATTTTTGCAATATAATGTTTTTATAAATTTTTTATCGTTTCCGAGATATCGCGATAAAAAAATTTCAAATGGCGGCCATTTTGAAAATGGCGGACGAAATTTTTTTTTGACCAACCAGAAATGTAGATCTTTATGAGAGGAGTATTTTTGCAACACAATGTTTTCATAAATTTTTTATCGTTTCCAAGATATCGCGATAACAAAATTTCGAATGGCGGCCATTTTGAAAATGGCGGATGAAAATTTTTTTTTGACCACAGATTTGTAATCAGGACCATTAAGGCTACCTGGAAACCAAATTTTATAAAAATTGGATAACTTTAAGAAATTTGCATATTTAGGGGTCAAAAACGCGTAACCGGGGTCGCGACCCAAAATTTTTTTTTCGCATAACGAAACATCCTGAGGATGAATCCAACATTTTGCCCACATCAGAATTTTGATATCGGTTACGCTTACGGAGCAAACATGATAACAAGGTTTTCGGTCTTTGGGGAGATAACTCCGTTACTAAAAATAGATCGGTTTCACAGGGTCAGTGGCTTCGACCCCTCACTAAGCCTAATAATATGACCAAGTATCGAATTGATATGTCGCGACACTTTTACTCTTTTGGCCGCGGAAAAAAAAAAGAATAATAATAATAATCAGAAGAAATACAGTAAGGTCTTTCACATGTGGTGAAAGACCTTAATGAAATGGATATACAGTCGAACTTCGACGGCTGGAACACCCAAGTAACAGATGAAACCAGTTTTAGCTAGAGGGGTGTTTGAGTAATCAAAGCTGAACTATGTTCAAACTTGACCCAAGGGACCAGAAAAATGGGTTCAAGACATCTATGGTGTTCGACCTATTGCAGTTCCAGCCATCAAAGTTCTATTGTATCTATGAAATTAATTCTACCTATAACATACACTGTATTTCTCAAGGCAACAATGTAATATACTGTGGAAAAGCTCTTATTCGTGGACATCAGTTTTCGTGGTTTTAATGAATATCACTACTTTGTTGGTACTTCAATTCGTGTTTTCAAAAATCTTTCACTAAAACTCTATGGAAAAATGCATTTCGTTGGGAACTTAATTTCATGGTTGAAGCAAACCACGAAATCCACGAAAATTGGAACCCCCACGAACATTAGTTCTTTTACAGTATTTCTTCTGACTTTGACAGAAGCATATCCCCTCAATACAAACTAAAACAGAAAACAATTCAATTTTTTTTTCTTTCACATATGCATCTATATTTTTGGGGATTTGAAAATTTATCACAGTTACAACATAACAGACGTAAGTCATTTTGTGCATCATTTGGATATTTTATAAATATTTACTGGCTCTGAGATCGTGCAGTGAAAATATCAAATACATAAATCTGAGGTACTTTGGGTGAAATGTCTGTTTTACATATCCTGAAAAACATTTTTTTCCCAGTCATTGAAAAATGTAAAATTTAGAAGAAATTCTAATAAGTTATCGTTTAAAGTCACATTGTAGCTTAGTCTTATACATGTAATTATACAGTTGAATTCCATGGCTCTATTACCATAGAGTCAATTAAAACACTTCAAGCTAGAGAAGTTTCCAAGCCATTAAGGTCAAACTATGTGTGAAAAAAGGGGCTGCAAAAAGGGTTAGAGACAACCATCACAGAGCTATTGCAGTTCAAGCGTGATATAGGATGGGCAATAAATCTTTAGCATGATACAGGAATCGGGTAAAATGTGGAAGTTAAAGTGGGAAATGAAAACCATCCTAATTTGTAGTTTAAAGATAATACATATGACATTTTGGAACAATTGTTCTCTTTGTAACTATAATATGACCAGAAATTTGTTTTTTTTTCAAATTGTTCTTCTTTTGGTGTTTATCAATTGGCTACAAGCATGATGCAGGATGGGCAATAAATCTTAAGCACAACAAAAGAATCAAGTAAATCTGGATTTTAAAGTGGGAAATAAAAACAAGCCGATTGTTTTCTTGACCACTTTAGTATCGGCAGAGATTTCAAGTTTCCTCAACTTTTTTCTGGAATAGGAAAAACAGTTTCCCCACTGGGAACATACTCAAAATATACATCTTTAGTTATTTATATTTATTAAACTTCTTCAAATCTTGTAAATATAGATTACACCACAAGATCCCGTTCATTACCATATTTTATCCACTAGAGATAGTTAATTTTTAAAATTTTAATTGCGAGGCTTGCCGAGCATTTTAAAATTTTATAATTTCACTATCGAGAGTGGATAAAATATGGTAATAATCAGGATAAAGTGGTGTAATCTTTTTCTCTAATGATCAATGATAAACACCGAGAATTGTATTCCGAATAGATTTGGCGGGAAATAGCACGGGGCTTTATTCAATATACGTTGAGTAAAGAAAATTTATCTAACGGGTCAAAACCGGTTTAAACTTGACATATCATTAGAGAAAAAATATTCATATATTGCTATAAATACTACAATCATAAATCATTAATAAAAATATGAGGTATGTACAAAAATATGAAAAATCTACTTATATATCAAATCAATTTCTAATCATGTAAATTTCAGAATTTCATTCTGTTGTTTATTTCA
>MJUU01048780.1:0-26174 GCA_002080025.1 Modiolus philippinarum | reverse complement strand
AGGAATTGAGTAGTTTTGGTCATTGTGACCCCACCCGTTTTTAAAAAAGGGGCCAAAAAGGGTTAAATTTGGTGTTTTCACACATATGACTGTAGAATCTTTATTATTTATTGGATTATGATGGGGTTTCTTTCATTGTGCTGCTTAGGAAATTTCCAATCTGGAGTATGTTAACGGATTTCACCTCACATGTACGGTTCATGAGATAAATGGGGCCCAAAAGGGGCAAATTTTTAAAAAATTACTTTTTTTTAATTTTTAGTCCGATTTTGATGCAGTTTATTGCAATGGATTCCTTATGAAAAATTATTACAGCATAAGTTGTTTTCTTTCCGAGCTTTGAGGGGCCAAAATTGCAAACATGCAGATTACCTAAATTTTTATTTTTTCATCGGATTTTTATACGACCGCAAAAAATTGGAGGTGGTATTATGGTATGGTGCTGTCGTTATTATCATTGTTATCGTTGTTGTTGTCATTGTCTTCGTCTGTAGACAGTTTTTGGGAAATAACTTGATTTCCAGTTGATTTAATCTCTATGAAATTTTAATGTTATTTGACACTAAAGGAAGGCTGGGATTGGTTTTGGTTATTGTGGCCCAGCAGATTAAGAAAATCTGTGGTATGTCAATGGAATTCAGGTTGCATGTACCATTCATGAGATAAATGGGGCCCTAAAGGGCAATCTCAAAAATTTTTAGTTTTTTATTTTTTGGACTGATTTGATACAGTTTTTTTTGCAATGAGTATTAATATTGCTTACGAAAAAATAACAAAGCCCTTTACCATCAGATTTTGAATAAACTGTTTGCTTTCCAAGCTATAAGGGGCTAAATCTGGCCAAAATTTCAATTTTATATAATATGTAAAATTTTAATTTTTCATCAGATTTCAATAGGATTT
This sequence comes from Modiolus philippinarum, assembly GCA_002080025.1. Classification (NCBI taxonomy): domain Eukaryota; kingdom Metazoa; phylum Mollusca; class Bivalvia; order Mytilida; family Modiolidae; genus Modiolus; species Modiolus philippinarum. The sequence continues at coordinate 25,271 of MJUU01048780.1, read as the reverse complement.
TCTTCTTTGAACTCCTTGTGTTGTAAGCTTTTGGTAGTTTCACAATTGATTGTCATAGTTCTTTAGGAGCTTTAATGGATCAAAGGGGCAAAAATTGCAGTTTTCCAAGATATGTTTTCATTGGATTTTGATTAAACTTTATTTAGCTTTCTTGTTGGCATTAGCTCTTGTGAACTTAAATACCTAAGATTTATTTTTTCATGGGATATATGTTTTTTTTTCTTTGAATTACCTGTGGTCATAAACTTTCAGTAGTTTGTTGATTGATATGACATACTAGCTACATGTAGCTCTTAATTTTTCCTGGATATTAGGTGTCACAGCTGTTAAAATTGTACATTTTCTAAATATGTTAAATTTTATATTGTTCAACAGATTATAGTGGAAGTCTTTCTCTTGATTTCTCTTGGCATAAGCTTTATTTTTCCCAGCTCATTTTATATAATTTATTATTTTTCAGTTATATCACCCATAATTGTGAATGAATTAACTCTTATATATTGATATCATAGGTACCTAGGTAATTATTTTATTGTAAGTTATTTATTGTATGATAACATGGTTTGAACAAAAATTAGAAAATATATGTTACTCTTTTTATATTTTTATTTTGATGCATCAATCTATTTATAGCCTATTGCCTCAATTTGCTGAATAAGGATTTCTGAGTGATGATCAATGATCTATTTATAGATCTTATTGTTATTGTGTAAACATGTGTATGTATTGTTATAAATTGTCAACATCCTTTGTAATTACCAGTGATGATATTACCTGTATGGACATTGTGTACCAGTTATTTTCAGATAAATTAATTTCTTGACAAGGTAAGAACATTTAAAATTTATTTTAGAAAGGAGTTAATTTTAGAGAATTAAATTTTCACAATTTATCTATGAAACATCATTTTTTGTTCCAATCAAGAATATTGTAAAAGACCTAAATGTTATAATTTATAGATTATAAATACATACAGTCACTGCACACATGTGGTGTCCTAATTTGATTTGTTGATGAGATAATGATAAAGTTTTAAAACTCCATTTGTCACAAGAAATGGCAATATTTTTTGGTACCCTATTGGGATGGCCAAAGGCCAGGGTACTATACATTGTAGGTTTGCACACTGTCAGTCCATCAAATTGATGAAGATATTGACCTAATATTTAGTATGTGAGTTGGAGGGGGGAGGGGAGAGGTTACTTTCTTTATATTGGTATACAGAGATACAGAGATGTGCATTTTTTTTTGTCATTTTTTTTTCAGGTTTTTGTATTGATTTGGGGTATCTTTTTAATCAAACAGTATCTTTTGGTGTATATTTCATAAGTTGTTTTAATAAATATAGTTTCAGGATATGTTTTAACAGCCTAGTATTTGCATTGAAACTCAAGGATAACAGGATAATTTTTTTATAACATAAAATAACTTCCAAACCAGCCTGTAACTACTTCACTTGGTATTTATTCGGGTAGGAGTTTAATTTTTGTAAATGCACATCCCCGCCAAATTTTAACAAGTAACCCCCCCCCACTAGTTGGGTCTAACCGATATTAGTTACATGTATATGTACAGATCTATTTTATACCCCCACTCCATAGGTGAGGGGTATACTGTTTTACCCTTGTTTGTCCGTCTGTACGTCTGGAACACCTTTTGTCAAAGATTTCTCAGCTTGCGTATGTAGTAATGATTTAATTTTTGCTCTGATGTTTGAGTTTGAGTTGTACTGTGTCTTTCCTTTTCAAGTCCTTTACTTATCTACTTCCTGTCCAATGACAACTTTGATTTTTTTCCCATTATAGCTATACATTGAAATTTTTCAGCTTGTGTATGTAGTAATGATTTGATATTTGGTCTGAAACTTTGTTATCATAAATTCACGAGGGTGGGGGTCACTTCAGGTCGAATAGGGTACAGGCTAGCGGCATTTTGAAAATACCTCCCTTTCATATAGTTCCCTAAACAAAATATCGACCCCTTTATAAAGTAAATTTCAAAAACCCAACTGCATAGTAATAATGTGTAATTGGAGTAAAAAAACCATTAATTTCACTGCAGGAATGTTCTTAAACATTAAATAATGATAAATACTTGATTAATTACAGCAACCAGTAGAGATTATGGCCATTTGTGGTTAATTTACGACCCATTGATATATACCCAATGATATACATGATGTCAAAAATTACTACCCATTCATATAGTTGACAATTACTGCAAAAAACAGACCCTTTCCAGCGGCNCCCCCCCCCCCCCCCCCCCCCCCAGTGCATGAATTGTACCGTTTCTTCCTTTTTCAGGTCCATAACTCATCTACTTCCTGTTTGAGGATAACTTTGATTTTTTCCCCATTTTAGCTGTATATTAAAATTTTTTGTCCAGGATTTCTCAGCTTGTTATCTCGCCCGCGAAGAAAGTCGCGGAAAGCCAGACATATACATGCAAAGTTTGATGACGGCGAGTTAACTTTTACTACATACAGGATCTTTTACTACATACAGGATATTTTGAAAACCCTTTGATGCAGGAACCATCATATTTGGTAGTACTAATCAAGTGCCACCTGACGGACATAAAATCATTTGACCTTGACCTCAATTACCTGGTCCAGTGACCACATTAAGTTTCTGTGCTTAAGTCCATTTCTCAATATAACTAGATGTGGTAGGTTGATGATATTTGGAATGTAGGTTGGTCTTTGGTAGTAAATGTCAGTCTGGCAGGTGACGTTTGTCCTTGACGTCAATTTCACGGTCTAGTGGCCATGTTTAGTTTCTCTGCTTAAGTCCATTTCTCAATAACTATCTTATTCAATCAATAGCCACCAGGTGAGCGATACAGGCTCATAAAATGCAAGGCCAAGTTAAGCCATTTGTGAACTTTTGCCTTTAAAATTTTATTTAGAATATTTATTAGTCATTTTATGACAGTACATTTGGGACTGTTATTAATTTTTAACGAGAGTCTTCTTTTCACAATAGGTGACAAAGATGTCAAAGTTAGAAGAAGACAGTGAATTGACACAGAAAAAACAACACAGATCAAAGAAGACCACAAAGGTAAATATTTTAAAAATTTGTTGATGTCACTATCCATGTGGTGTGATATCTGATGCTCAGAGGAAAACCTTGAAATTTGTAAATAGGACCCAATATCTCTGGGGTTGAACCCATAAATTCTATTTGGACTTGAGTATTTAATTAGCTGTTAATAGCCATATCACTATCTTTAAGGTGTTAGCTGTTTCCATTACCAATTTGAGCCATCATCGTTCTATCTGTTGTACCAAGTATTCCAAGGAATTTAATTAAACTTGGCATGAAACATTATTTACAGGAACAAAACAACATGGTTAATGTAACTAAAAAATGAACACTCAGTTAAATTTCTGCTTTTTTGCCCCCGCAATGAAAAGTCAGGGTTCATATTGTTTACCCTTGTCTGTCCATCCCTCCGTTCATTTTTGGTTTTTCCGTACAAATAAAAAAACACAACTTTTGATGTTTTTCAGACACTTTGCAAGCAAATTCCAATTACTTCAATGGAATCTAACTTATATAAGTAGATGTACACATACCTACATTTGTATCCTTTGGAATATTCAGAATGGCTGCGCTTGCCATCGAAACTGAAAAAAAGGCAGGAAAATTCAGTGCCTGAAATTGGATGAAACTTTACAGGAAAGTTGTCTAGCACCCATAGAAATGATTATGTGGCCTTGATTTTTCCAAATGGCTGCTGTGCCATGGAAACTAAGAAAAGGCAGGAAAATTTAAAGTGCCTCAGATTGGATGAATTTCCTAGCACCAGTAGAAATGATATTTGGGCTCCGAATTTTCAAAATGGCCACCATTGCCATGGAAACTGAAGAAAGGTGGCAAAAATTAAATGTGCTTCAAATTGGATGAAACTTCAATGGAAGGTTGCCTTGCACTAAAAGAAATGAATTTGATGCGTAGATTTTTCAAAATGGCTGCCATTTCCATGGAAACTGAAAAAAGGGGGGGGATTTCAAAAGTGCCTAAAATTGGATTACACTTTGCAGAAAAATTGCCTACCACCCATAGAAATAAGTTAAAGGTTCACCACATGGTTACTGCTTGAAATTTTGAAGAGGGATAATTAACTTTTGTATATTTTCTGGAAAAAGGGGGAGGTAAATTATCCTGTCTATACTTATACTATGTCCACACATGTATTTTGTCCACACACGTGGAAATTTGCACCATGCTTACTACATTGATTCAGGCTTAAGTGAGCGGGGGGCAAAATTGGTTTCCATTCGGCGACAGCTCAAGTTTTTTTATGCCCCCGTAAATAGAAAATTTAGGGTGCATATAGTTTTTGGTCTGTCTGTTTGTCCACAAAAACATTGGGTAGGGTTTTCATAGCAACCTTTCAAACAATTCCAAAATTATTGACATCATGACCTTGACCTTGGCATGTGATGGACTTTTTTGTAAAAAATAATAAACTTTGACATTGGATATATCTTTTGAATGGTTAAATAACTTTTGATATGGCTTTCATACTTTGCATGTGCATTCCTTGTGGCAAGACCTTTTAATTGGTACCAGAATATTTGACCTTGTGACCTTGACCTTGGCATATGAGCAACTGAATAAAAACTTTAACATTGAGTATATCTTTGAATAGTAAGTGAAAGGGCTTTCATATTTTATATGTATATTCCTTGTTGAAGATCTTGAAATTGGTACTAATTTATTTGACCTTGTGACCTTGATCTTGGCATGTGACTGTCTGGAAAAATTACACCACAAATGTTGTATTATATTTTGTATTATTTTATATATAGAAGTACTAATCTAATATATTGGAAAACATTTCTTGATATTTACAGAATATGTATTTGAAAAAAAGATCTTTAATATATGGTTTTCCCCCAGCTCCAAGGGAGGGGGTATACTGTTTTACCTCTGTCAGTCAGTCATTCCCTCTGTCCCTCACTCATATTTTCATTGCATTTTTCACAGCAACCACACATGACAACCCCTTGATATTTGTTATGGTGCTTCAGTAGGAAGTCCTATACTGTGTCTCCACTTTTTTGCCATATCAAATCACCTCTTCCTGTTTACCGACTTTGTTCCATTTTAGCTCACCTGGATATGGCCAGGGTGAGCTTTTTCCATCACTTTGTGTCCGTCGTCCTTCAGTCTGTCTGTCATTAACTTTTTACAAAAATCTTCTCCTCTGAAATTACTGGGCTAATTTAAACTAAACTTGCCCAGGATCATCAATAGGGTATGTAGTTCGAAAAATGAGTTTGGTTAGCCTGAGGACCAAACAACAGGGCCACTGTTACTAAAAATAAAACATAGGGGTAATTTGCTTTTTTTTTAAATAACTCAAAAACCATTGCAGATATCAAAAATGAAGTTAAAAATGATCAGCATGACAAGCTCAACCTACCCTGCAAATTTGAAGAAAATCTGATGACCCAATTTTGCTTTTTTTCAGAAAAAAATTTCAAAATGTTGGTGTTTTTTATTTTTTATTAATAACTATAACAGATGGAGGTTAAGTGTAACTGTAAAAAATTTCAGCATATCAAGATCTATCCATATGCATACTTTGAAAAAAATACAAATACCCATAAAGGAGTTATTGCCCTTTATCAGTCAAATTTATTGTGGTTTTATATATTTCTTCTTATATTTCAAAAACATTTGGAGAAAAAAGTCTAAGTTTAAATTGCAAAAAAATTCAGCATATCAAGATCTACCCACATAGAAATTTTGAAGAAAATCCAAATACCCATGTAGGATTTATTGCCCTTTAATTGTAGAATTTTTCGTGATTTTATATATTTCATCTTATATTTCAAAAAACAGTTTGAGATAGAGGCTAAGTTTAAATTGCAAAAATGTTCAGCATGTCAAGATCTATCCACATGCCCATTTTGAAGAAGAGTTGTTGCCCGCTATTGGTCAAATTTTCATAATTTTATACATTTTGCCTTATATTTCAAAATGACTTGAGATACAGGTTAAGTTTGACATACGAAAAAGTGCAGCATGTCAATGACATAATTTTATCTTCATGATGGCAATAATCTGACGTGACTGCACCTTATCCAAGATGGCCGCCAGTGGGGAACTTAGTTTAGCAGCATTGGACCCTACTTGAAAACAAATCCAAAGATCTTCTTGTCTGAAACTACTTGGCCATTTGGAATCCTACTTGGTCATAGATGTCCTTAGTTGGTCCCCTCTAAAAATATGTCTGGCAAGTCTGCATCAGATGCAAGATGACTGCCAGTAGGGAACATTACTTAATATTGAACCCAATGGGAATGCATTCAAAATCTTCTCCTCGGAAACCACTGAACCAATTTCAACCAACATTAGCCTAAATCATAACAAGGGTATCTAGATTCAAATTATGTTCGATTAGTCCAAGAACCAAATAACATGGTTGTATATAGAAAAGAATATTGTCATAGATTCAAGAATAACCAATTCTGACTAATCAAAACTTCTGTTGGAACTGTACTTTCTTGAAGGTTTCAGGTTGAGTATCAAGACAGGTCAAGACTGTAAAAATTTGTGTTTTTTTTTTCCCGGTAGAATGGCACCCACCATGCATCAAATAAGGATTGAAAGCAACAATTTGTCAGCTTGGAATCATAAAAATTTGAGGCCAACTAGGGCAACATGTCTGTTTTTGCATTGACAATATTTTATATGCTAGCACTTTTTAACGTAACTATGATCCGCTTAATGGTATCGTTCAAAGAAGAACTCTCTTTATATCAAACCCATTCTTTTATTCTTCCGATGAAAAAGCTGAAAGATTACCCACTTGATGTAAACATAAAAAAATAACAGAAGAAGAAAGAAAACAAAAAAATTCATGGGCAGATCCAGTCATAAAAAACTAGGTTACAATTAGGTTTTTCCCCCATTTTTGTCTAAATTCTGCACAAGATTTAAAAATTTCTAAAGTAAAGGGAGTAGATGGTTCTAACCCCCCGGAATCCTCCTCCTGGATCCGCAGATGAAATTATTTTATAACTTCTTTTTGAGATAAATATAGTATAAGAGCAAGTCATGTCATTAAAAACTGCATATTTTTTCTCCCTCTGTATGTATTGGAGTTGCATGTTATATGGTTAGTTTCCATATACATATTGTTTAATAAATAAAAAAAAATTAATAAATAAGTTAATAATATATATAAATTTGAACCCATATTTTATTCGAAATTCCAGTAAAGATGTCTCCAGTGCAAATCAGCTTTTGCTTTTTGTCAGTAAAAAGGGTAAATTTTTCATTAAAAAAACACTTTTTGTGTCACCTGCACACATAGTGTGTGACTACATATAGGGATAACTTTAGTCGTCTTGGGTCGTTGTCGTTGTCGGCATCGTCGTTCTTGTTGTCTGTCCCACTATAACACTTTTCTCAGCAACTACAATTCACAACCACTTGAAATTTTGTATGTGACTTGAATAGTATGGGGTATCATATTGCGCTTATCAAATTCAGGTCTGTCAGACATCTACTTCCTGTTATGGCAGATTTCCCGGTTGTTTAACATATTTTATTTGCAATTCTTCAATGAACATTAACCAATATTCCTCTATTAACACTTATAAAACTCCTTCTAAACTCCTGTCTTTTTTCTGCTTGTCAAGCAATTAAGCTTCTATAGAATTCTATTGCATACCAATTTGTACTGCCTGAAGGGGTTTACCTTGATACTCCAGTGATGACAAATTGGTATACAATAGAATTCTATAGAAGCTTGATTGCTTGACAAGCAGACAATGGACAGAAGTTTTATAGGTGTCACTAGAGGAATATTGGTATGCTCATTGAAGAATTGCAAATAAAATATGTCAATCATCCTGGAAATCCGCCATAACAGAATTGGAATATTTTCAACATTAATATGGTCAATGGTACAAATTTTCATAACTTTTTTCTCAGCAACTACATATCACAGCCACTTGAAATTTTGTATGTGACTTAAGGATAGGGTTCCATATTGCGCTTATCAAATTCAGGTCTGTCGAACATCTACTTCCTGTTACCGACTTGGAGTATTTTCAACAAATACTGCTGTAAACGGTAAATATTTTTGTAACATTTTTCTCTGCAACTATACTTTTCACAGCCGCTTGAAATTTTGTTTGTGACTTAAGTATGGGTCCAATATTGCGCTTATCAAATTGAGGTCTGTCGGACATTAACTTCCTGTTTACTGACTTGGAGCATTTTCAACAAATATGGTCAATGGTACAAATTTTTTTAACACTTTTCTCAGCAACTACAAATCACAGCTGCTTGAAATTTTGTAAGTGAGTTTAGTATGAGGTTCTATATTGTGCTTATCGAATTCAGGTCTGTCGGAAATCTTCTTCCTGTTTACTAACTTGGAATACATTTGTATTTTCAGCAAATATCATATGGTCAATGGTACCAATTTTCGGAACACTTTTCTCATGCAGTTTATTCAATTGGTTAATCTTTAACTCCTCAAAAACTGTAAGTCTTATTCCAACCAAATTTGCAGGATATGTTGTTCACCTGATTTAATTGTGCACTTGATACTTAAAATTTCAATTTTACAGATTTTAGAGTTTCACTGAGCAAAAATAGCTTAAATGTTAATTTAGTTTGTTAATCTGCAAGACCTTCAAAATTATAATTCATATTCTTAACAAATTTACAAGATATGTTTTTTCTCCTGATCCAGACATACTCTTTGATTTTACAGATTGTAGAGGTTAACTGACCAAAAATGGCTCTTTTAAAGTGCAGGCGACACGAGTGTTCCATGGAACACCCATCAATTTTATTGTAATCTTGAGCATAATTATCTCGTCAAAAGTAATAACTGTCTAGGACCTTTTACATAAAGTATTAGCAAGAGTTATTTATTTCAAAATAACAAATTAATTAACATCTCTTAAACTCTGAAAAAAATGTTACGTCACCATACAATCTTAGTTTGGGCAATTTATACACCTCTTACAAAAGTTTGAGCTATATATTAAAAAAAAGATGCTCCATGACATATGGTTTCCTATACATCAATGGATTTTCCATTTCTTCCTCTTTTTTGTGTTAGTTTTTATACGACCACAAAAAAATTGAGGTGGTATAATGGTGCTGCATTCATAGATACATTGAACAACTTAAAAACTTCAGGTGACAAATTGCCATTTTTATGTTATGTCTTTGTGAAAATTGCCTCTAGAAATCATGTTTTCAATGCCAAATATCTTTCTTAACTGATCCATGACCTCTATTAAAAAGTTGATATTCCAATGTTAGTCAGTTCGATCTACTTATGTGCAAAATTTCACAGGAAAGTAAGACATTGTCATTATACCCCTGCTCCGAAGGAGGAGGTATACTGTTTTACCTCTGTCCGTCCGTCCGTCCGTCCATCCATCTGTCATTCCGTCACTCTGTCACTCTGTCTTTCCATCTGTCCATCGGTCACACATATTTTTGTCACATTTTTCTCAGCAACTACACATGACAGCCACTTCATATTGGTATGTTGCATCAGTATGGATCATTTACTGCACCTATATAGATATTGATGTTGCGACTTCAAAACCAGTGTTGAAAATGGTGGTCAAAGAACAATTTTTAACACTGGTTTTGAAGTCGCAACATCAATATCTATAGGTGCAGTAAAGGATCCATACTGAGGCACCATACCAATATGAAGTTGACCACCATTTTCAAAATGGCTTCCAAAAAAGGCAGGAAAATTTTCCAAATTCAAACCAATGTTAAAAATTGTTCGTTGACCGCCTTTTGCAAAATGGCTTCCACAAAAGGTTGGAAAATTCAACATTGTCCAATATCAAAGGGATTTGGTTTCCAAATAGGTTTTGATGTCACAAATTCAAACTAATGTTAAAAATTGTTCCTTGACTGCCATTTTTAAAATGGGTTACACAAAAGGCGGGAAAATTCAACATAGTCCGATTTCAATGAAATTTGGTTTCCAAGTGGGTATTGATGTTGCGACTTCAAAACAGATGCTGTAAATTGTTTGTTGACCGCCATTTTCAAAATTGCCACCAAAAAGGAGGGAAAATTCAACATTGTCTGATTTCAATGAAATTTGGTGTCCAAGTGGATCATTGATGTTGCGACTTCAAAAGTCGTGTTGAAATTGTTTGTTGACCGCCATTTTCAAAATGGCCGCCAAAAAGGCGGGAAAATTCAACATTTTCCTATTTCAATGAAATTTGGTTTCCAAATAAATATTGATGTGGTAACTTAAAAATATGGTTTAAAAATTGTTGTTGACCGCCATTTACAAAATTATGTCTCAACTTCAAAACTGGTGTTGGAAGTGGTCATAAGCAAGTACATTTTTGTCAAAAATGCGCAACATAGAAATATAGTAAAACAAGATCAGACTTTAAATACAGTTCGAGATATTGGTGGTGTTTGAGCTAACAAAGTTTGAGAGACTTATGTTCAACTGTAAAACTTAAAATGTTAGCTTCATTGTGGCAACTGTAAGCCAGGTGAGGGAAACAGGCTACTGGGAGCCTTTAGTTGGCCATATTGGATCCCTACTTCCTGTTTACCGACGTTATGCCTATTTAGCTCACCTGGCCAAAGGCCATGTGAGCTTTTGCCATAACTCGGCGTGCGTCCGTCCTTCCATCCGTTAACTTTTATTCAAAGATCTTCTCCTCTAAAACTACTGGGCCAATAATAATCAAACTTGGCATGAATCATCACCAGGGTATTATGCTCTTTCAAGTTTCTGATTTTTGTCTCACCCGCGACGAAAGGCGCGGAAAGCGAGACATATGCGTACAAAGTATGACAGCGGCGGCGGTGGCGGCGTAAACTTTCATGTTAAGTTTTTGTGATTAGGTCATTTTCTCAGTGGCTATATGTGGTAGGTCAATGATATTTAGTATATGGGTTGGCCTTGAGTAGTACATGACAGTTTGCTATATGGCTTTTATCTGTGACCTCAATTTCACGGTCCAATGAACATGTTAAGTTTCTGTGTTTAGTTTAGTTTTTCAGTAACTAAAAGTGCAAGGTCAATGGTATATAGGTTGGTCTTGGGCAGTACATGACAGCCTGTCTTATGGCTTTTGTCCTTGACCTCGATTTCACGGTCTAGTGAGCATGTTAGGTTTTTGTGATTAGGTCATTTTCTCAGTAACTATAAGTGGTAGGTCAATGATATATGGTATATAGGTTGGTCTTGGGTAGTACATGACAGTCTGTCATATGGCTTTTGTCCTTGACATCAATTTTACGTTCTAGTGAACATGTCAAGTTTTTGTGTTAAGTTTAGTTTCTCAGTAACTATAAGTGGTAGGTCAATGATATATGGTATATAGGTTGGTCTTGGGTAATACATGACAGTCTGTCATATGGCTTTTTTTGCGATTTTTATGTTCATATCTCATTCAAGATGGCCCCAAGCAGGGAACATAGTATAACATAGGGACCCTATGGGAAATGCCTCCAAAGATCTAAAGCCAAATTCAACTGAACTTGGTCACAATAGTCCTTGGGTGGTCCCCTTTAAAGTATGTGATTTTTATGCTCTTACCTCATCCAAGATGGCCACCAGCGTGGAACATAGTTTAACATAGGGACTTTACGGGAAATGCATTCAAATGTCTTCTCCTCTGAACCTACTGAGCCAATTGGAAACAGACGTGGTTACAATTGTCTTTGGTTGATCCCTTCCAAAGTTTGTGATTTTTAGTTTTTACCTCATCCAAGAATGAAAATGTAACATCTTGTGAACTGATTTATAGTATGGATGGGTGGTCTATTGGTGACAATGAATAAAACCAGTCACCGGGTGAGCGATACAGGCTCATGTGGGCCTCTAGTTTACTTTCATTTTCAAAATTATGACTTTTTGTTGCACTTTTTTCAGCAACTACACATGACTGTCACTTGATATTTGGCATGGTGCATCTCAGTATGGGGTCCTAAACTGCGCCTCCCCTTTTGGGCTTTATCGAATCACCACTTCCTGTTTACCAAGTTGGTGCCTTTGACCTGTCATTTTCAAAATTGTGATTTTTTCGTCACATTTTTCTAAGAAACTGCACATGACAACTACTTGATATGTGGTATGGAGCTTCTGTTTAGGGTACTATAATGCATCTCCCTTTTTCAGACATATTGCTGTACTACTTTCTGTTTACAGACTTCAGGATTTTTTTTTACTTTTTTGTTTCTCTTTTCCCGGCAACCACACATCCAACTGTGTAAATGCTTGTATTGTGTCCATAATTGTGCTGTGTCCACACCTGCATTCTGTCCACACGCACTTAATTTTGCACTTACCATATTGATTCAGGGTTCAATGAGCGGGGGTATAACTGGCTGCAATTCGGCGACAGCTCTTGTTAAGTTAAGTTTCACCTTAATATCTGTCAATTTATTGTAATTGTCCAAATTGAATATTTTCTGTGCGTTGTATAGGCAGAGTAGACACAGAACAATCTGCGTCGTTGGTCATTTTGTCATACAATGAGTTCAATTTTACCAGTGTTGCTTGAAGAGACACATCTATAAGGGTTCATACTTGTTAGCTCAAAGGATCAATCAAACTGAAAACCATTGAATATTAGCAAAAAAGTAAAAACAGGAGAAAATGTTGGCAAAATTTTCAATGTGTTAACTGTTTTGCTATCTTCTGACAACAAATGTTACCATAGTGACAATACAGTAAAATACTTAGGACATGCATAATGACATACAGTGCCTTATTACATATTTCAATATTTTCTTTTGCAGGTATTTTGTGAAGCAAAGCAACAAGGAAAAAAAGAATCAGCTGAAGTACTTGCAGCTATATTTGGACCTCAAACGCTTCCAAGCTTTCCTATTCAAAAGAAAAACTCAGTTACTTCATCAAAACCCAATGAACATATACCTGAAGAACCAGCCCACAGCAGGACAAAAGATATTAATGAGATCAAGGAACATAATTTGCTGAGTCGTGCAGAAAAAAAAAGACTGTGGATTCAAAATAGACGTAAGGATCAGGCATATAGACAAGAGGAACAAAAGAAAGATACTTCAAGGAAGCAGTTAAAAAGAAAAAACCCGGAGATGCTAGAATTAGAAAAAAATACACAGAGACAAAAAAGACATGACCCCACTGTGAAACAGAGAGAAATGGAGCATAAAAGGCTGAAACGTACAGACAACAAAGTAAAAGAGAAAGAAAAAGAACAAAAGAGGATGAAACGTATGGATCCTGAAATGAGACAAAAAGAAAGAGAACACAAAAGGCTGATACGAACAGAACCTCACATGAAAGAGAAAGAAAAACAACAAATGAGATTGAAACGTACTGACCCAAATATGAGAGAAAAGGAAAAAAAGAGCATAAACAATTGAAAAGAACAGAACCCCAGATAAAAGAGAAAGAAAAAGAACAAATGAGACTGAAACGTATTGACCCAAAAATGAGAGAAAAGGAAAGAGAGCATAAACAATTAAAACGAACAGAAACCCAGATGAAAGAGAAAGAAAAAGAACAAATGAGATTGAAACGTACTGACCCAAATATGAGAGAAAAGGAAAGAGAACATAAACAATTGAAACGAACAGAACCACAAATAAAAGAGAAAGAAATAGAACAAAAAAGGTTGAAACGAACAGATCCCAATATGAAAGAGAAGGAAAAGGAGCATAAAAGGTTGAAACGAACAGAACCCCAAATGAAAGAGAAGGAAAAGGAACAAAAAAGGTTTAAACGTACTGAACTTCAAGTGAAAGAAAAAGAAAAAGAACAAATGAGAATTAAACGTGCAGACCCTGAAATGAGAGAAAAAGAAAAAGAACATAAAAGGTTGAAACGAACAGAACCTCAAATGAAAGAGAAGGAAAGGGAACAAAAAAGGTTAAAACGAACAGAACCTCAAATGAAAGAGAAGGAAAGGGAACAAAAAAGGTTAAAACGAACAGAACCTCAAGTGAAAGAGAAGGAAAAACAACAAAAAAGGTTGAAACGTACTGAACCTCTGGTTAAAAAGAAAGAAAAAGAAAGTAAACAAATGAAACGTAAAAATCCAGAAGTAAAACGTATAGAAAGAGAACGTCAAAAGAACAAACGTAAAGATACAGTAGTAAGAAACAGGGAGAGGGAACATAAAAGAAAACAAAGAAACAGCAGTAAACCAAAAGACTTCACAGCACTAATTAGACTGTTCCATAATAAAGTTCAGGAAGGACCTGTCTACATTTGTACATGTTGTAAGCAGCTGATGTACAGACATTCTGTTTTAGAAACAAGCAAGGCCAAAATTAAAAAGACAAAAGCACAATCACTAGAGCAGTTAATTGATAAATGTATAACTGAAACCAAGAGTGTAGATGGGAAAGAATGGATCTGTAGAACTTGTTTTAATTACCTAAAAAAGTCTAAAATGCCACCATCAGCTGTTGCAAACAAGATGGAGTTTCCTGACCAAGGTCCTTTGAAACATCTTAATCCATTAGAATTAACTTTACTCTCACCTTTACTACCATTTATGAAAATACACCAGGCTACAACAGGACAACAATACAAGATATGTGGTAATATGGTAGTTGTACCTTCAGATACAGTAAATACAGTACAGTCACTGCCTCGTGTATCAAGTAATACGTCAACCATAAAGGCAAAACTTAAAAGAAGATTGAGATATGAACATCATGTTTATAGTCAAAATATACGTCCAGAAGAGATCCGTGCTGCTGCCAAATACTTATCAGAGACAGGAGATCTTTATAAATCCTTGGATATAACATACAACTTAGATTGGTCAGATGCAGACATACCAGTTACCATTAGTTCAACAGATAATACTGAAGGGGACAGAGATGGATGTAAACAAAACATCACAACAGATGATTTAAATACTACAGAATCTAGAGAAGTAAATGAACCAATGCCAGATTATCAAGATAACCCTGTAGACAGCGATGATGAATGGAATGAAGTAGATACCAGTGAAAACATTGCAGGATCAACAGATACCCTGCTGACTGCTCCAGACTTTATAGAATCGGGTGAAAGAGATTTGGTTTACAGCTATGCCCCTGCAGAAAACAGACAACCAGTGAGCATATTTACTGAAAAAACAGCTGAGGAGCAATCATACTCTGGTATATTTTGTGGCAAGTCTAGGATATCAAATGAAAATAGAACAGTACCTGTTACTTATGGGGAGATAGTCAAATCAGAATTGAGAAACAGTGACAGACGATGTGCCAAAAACGTTGAGAATATTTTCTTTAAAACTAAAAAATTACAGATGAAGTTTCTAATAGACCAAACAAATATTGCAGTGAGAAAAGTTAAAACTGGTGGACAACAATTAACAGCCAAGGATGTCAGACAAGAAAATGCTCAAAACCTGATCAAATTAGACCAAGGATATAAAGTATTACGAACACTGAGAGGGTCACCACCTTATTTTCAGGCAATTTCGAAAGACTTATTTGCCATGATTAGACAACTTGGTCCAGCTACATTCTTTTTTACATTATCTGCTGCAGAAACACAATGGATCCATTTACTAAGAATTCTGGGAAATCTGGTAGATGAAAAAAATTACATAGATGATGAACTGGTAAATCTAACCTGGCAGGAGAAATGTCGTCTTATCCAATCTGATCCAGTCACGTGTACAAGACATTTTGATTATTCATTACAATGTTTCATGAATAACTTCATTTTATCAGATTTGAACCCTATTGGAAAAGTCACTGACTGGTTCTACAGAATAGAATTCCAACAAAGGGGGTCTCCACATGTACATATGATGGTATGGTGTACTAATGCCCCTAAAATTGATGTAGACAGTCAGGAAGACATTGCTACTTACATTAACCAATATGTTACCTGCCATTTGCCAGATAGCACTACAGAAGATGAAATATCACAACTGGTAAAACTCCAAACTCACAAACACAGTCGCACATGTAAGAAACGAGGAAAGAAACAATGCAGATTTGGCTTCCCTAAACCACCTATGGAAAAAACCCAAATTCTTCAACCCTTGGCAGCAGATGATGAAAGAAAAAATGAACATCAAAACATATGGAGAAAAATACATGATGCACTTATACTCATGCAAGATGGTGAAGATATCACTTATGAACAGTTCCTAGCTAGACTTGGCATTCAGGAAGATGACTATATCAATGCAATAAGGTCCTCCATTTCAACGGCAACTGTGTTCCTAAAAAGGTCACCAAAAGAAATTAGAATAAATAGTTACAATGCTGTGTGCTTACAGGCTTGGAGGGCGAACATGGACATACAGTTTATTACTGATGTTTATGCCTGCGCTATATACATAGCATCATATGTCACAAAAACACAAAGAGGAATGAGTGAGCTGTTACGTAATGCTTGCAAGGAAGCTAATGTTGGCAACAAAACCATTAAAGAACAAGTACGCTTAATTGGAAACAAATTCTTAAATGCAGTAGAAATCAGTGCCCAAGAAGCCTGTTACTTGTCTTTACAGCTTCCACTAAAACGATCATCAAGACAGACCATCTTTATAAACACAAGTCCTCCAGAACAACGAGTCATTCTTCTCAAACCACAAAATCAGTTGTCTTCTATGGATGACAATGATGAAGAAATTGAATGTAAAAATCTCTTAACAAGATATGCTGAAAGACCAAAATCAATGGAAAACATTACTTTGGCTGAATTTGGATCATCATATGAAAAAAGTAGATCAGTTGTCACCTCCAGAGCAAAATCTTTATGTAAAACAACAAGAGATGGATTACTGCCAGACCCACATCAGCATGATTATAATGATAGTGATGACACAAGTCAGGATGAAGATGAAGAAAATGGTGGTCCATCAAATAGTAATGCACAGGAATCAGAATACAGACAGCGAAGAAAACAAAAGATAATAAGAACAGTACATTTCAATCCTGACACTGATGCAGAGAACTACTATAGAGAATTACTGATGCTGTATTCTCCATGGAGAGAGGAAGAAAAAGACTTGATTGGAAACTGTTCATCGTACTTATGTAGATATCAAGAAATATCACAGCAGATAGAAGAACAAAGGCAAAAATATGAACCATTCAGAAATGAAGTTCAGTCTGCAGAAATATTTATTGCTGAGCAGCCAGACCTTGAGAATGCATGGGACACAGTAGCACCCAATACACAGCATAAAGACAAACAGGACAAAGCACAAAATCCAGCCAACAGCAGCAATGATAAACAGCCTGAATATGATATTGGACCTGACTTAGGTTTACCAGCTTCAGCAGTTGAAGATATGAATTCATATAATGAATTACCAGACCATGAATTCCGTAAACACATGAGGTCCCTAAACCAACAACAGATCAATTTTGTTTATGATATTATACATCACATTAAGACCACAGATACACCAATTTTCCGTTTTCTCAGTGGTGGAGCTGGCGTTGGTAAATCATTTGTTACAAAGGCATTGTATCAAATGATTCTAAAGTATTACAACAGGAAAGCTGGAGATGATTTTACAACACCAAAGGTTTTACTGATGGCACCAACAGGAAAAGCTGCATACCATATTCATGGAAATACCATCCACTCCACTTTTCGAATACCAGTTAACCAAAAACTCCAACACAAGTCATTAGATTCCAGTTCCTTCAACACCCTACATAATACTTTAGGAAATGTCAAACTTATTTTCATTGATGAGATCTCCATGGTTGGATATAAATTACTCAACTGTATACATCAAAGATTAATGGAACTAAAAAGGTCCAAATCAGTATTTGGTGGAGTATCAATAATAGCTGTTGGTGATTTGTTCCAGCTTAAACCTGTAATGGACTCTTACATATTCCAAACACCAAAGTCTGACTATATGCCATTGGCTATAAATCTATGGGAAGAGAATTTTGGTATGACTGAACTTAACATTATAATGAGACAGAGAGACAACAAACAATTTGCTGAACTACTGAACAGGTTAAGAGAAGGGAATCACACAGCTGAGGACATTGAATTGCTGAAAACAAATACAATAGCGCCAGATGCAGAAGATTATCCATATGATGTTCCACATGTTTTCATTTCAAATGAAAAAGTCAACAGCTATAATTCAGAAGTATTTCTTAGAACAAATTCACCAAAATTAACTGTCAAAGCTAAAGACAGAGTTATGGGAAATCACAGACAGGAAGTAAACAACAAGATATTAGAATCATTCTCAGCTAGAACAAAAGATGTACCTCAGCTGGCTACTACTATACAAATAGCAGAAGGTCTGACATATGAAATTACTGTCAATCTAGACTGTGAGGATGGTTTGATCAATGGTGCCTCTTGTAAAATAATGAAATTGAAACTAACTGATCGAACATATGCATCTGGAATCATTTGGGTAAAATTTTATGATGACAACACAGGCCAGCATCTTAGAAATAGTAAAAAACATTTATACACACCTGAAGTTGAAGAAAACTGGACACCAATCGAACCAACATCAAGACAGTACTCAGCTGGTTACAAAGGTGAAGCCCAGATACAAAGATTACAATTTCCACTTCGCCCGTCTGCCGCAAAAACAGTCCACAGATCTCAAGGTGACACTGTAGAAAATATAGTAGTTGATCTTACAAGTAACCGCAAAATTGATCATATTCATTATGTGGCACTGAGTCGTGTTACCTCAATGAATGGGCTAAACATTCGACAACTGCAAGAGGACAAGATTAGCATCAACAAGTCAGTTCAACAGGAAATGGAACGTCTTAGGTCTGTCATTCCAGTACCATCACTAAAGTTTTTTCATGTTTTACCAGGAAAATTCAAAATCATCTTCCTGAATGCAAATTCCCTTAATAAACACCTAATAGATGTCAAGATGGATTTCAACATTGCATCAGCAAATATTGTAGCATTTTGTGAGACACGTTTCATACCATCTGATGATACTTCCCTTCAAAATTTTCACTGCTTTCGACAGGACTATCCAGCACAGAGACAACATATGAGGTCATCATACGGACTAGCCTTATACACTAAAGAACCTTATCAATCAGGATATCCAAGAAACATTAGTTCAAAAACTACAGAAATGTTACTCACAGAAATACAGAGCCCAATTCAAAATTTACAATTAATTTTCCTGTATAAACCACCAAAGACTGATATAGACAGCCTGATAACACATTTGAAGAGCATTCATCACAAATATCTTCAAGGGAAACCAGCAATCATTATTGGAGATTTTAACACTAACTGGTCACAACCAAATTCTGCAAAAAACAAACTTTCAGCATACTTTCAGTCTATATCATACCGCCAACTTATACTAACACATACTACAGATGACAATACAACTATAGACTTGATATTTACAAATCTGCCAAAGGGAGATATACAAAGTGGAACATTGGAAGTGTATTACTCACCACACAAAGCTATATGGATTGGTATTTAAAATGTATATTCAAGTTGCTCTTATTTTTATTTTATCATATATATATATATTTATTTGTTTGCTATTATTTGATTCAAAATCCATTAAGTTTTTTTGTAAAAAATGTCAATTACTTGAAGTCAACTTATTTGATGGGAACATACCATAATCATGCATTTTTATACAAGTTTTCCTAAATGTCAAGGGTAAAAGTATATATTTTTCCACTTTGTTCTGTGGCACAAAATTATTTAGCTAAAGATAATACAAAATATTCAGTAAGAAAAATATCTTTAAAAATGGATACATGTATTGAAGTAAATTTGGGTCCATATTTTTTAGTTAAATTAAATTGTGACAATGACTTACAAGTTTAAATTTATTCCATTCAAGGGCTATAATTAAGTCTTTTGTGAAAGTAATTGATCATCTGCATAAAAGTTGTACTATTTGGATTGAGAGACCAGAGTATTCGATTTATAAGGGGAAATTATATTAACGTGTATTAAATATATTTTAATAATGCTAGAAATTTCACTAATTAAGTACCATTAATATTTTTAACTTATTGAGTTAAAAATGTTTATTTGTATTTATTTTTCAAAGTTAGATTGATATCTTTGAAATTAGATAAATTATATATCTCAGTGGACTCTGATTGCTTGACATTGTTTTTTTTTTTTAGCTCGCCTGGGGGGAGCTTTTGTAATCACTTGGCATCAGTCTTCTTTAACTTTTGTTAAAAAATCTAGATATCCAAAATCTAAAGTGGTGAAAATGATCAGCATGACAAGATCTACCATCCCTGCAATTTCAAAGAAAATGTGATTACCCATTTAAGAGTTATTGCCCTTTTTCATACAATTTTAAAAATTTTGATCTTTTTTCTTTAATTTAAAATAACTATAACAGATAGAGTTAAGTTAAAATTAAAAAAAAAATATTCAGCATGTCAAGATTTATCCACATGGCAATTTTGAAGAAAATTTAAATACCCTTGTAGGAGTTACTGCCCTTTATTGATCTTTTTTTTTTTTCTTGATTTTATACATTTTATCTTGTATTTCAAAAACAATTTGAGATAGAGGTTAAATTTAAACTGCAAAAAATGTTCAGTATATTAAAATCTGCATAAATTTGGAAGAAAGTCGGAGTTCCCACATAGGAGCTATTACTCTTTATTGGTCAAATTTTTGGTGGTTTTATACATTTTGTCTTATATTCAAAAATATTTGAGATAGCAGTCAAGCCGAAATTGCAAAGATGTTCAGCATGTACATTTTTATTGAACATGGTCAAGTTTTTAGATCTTATCCAAGATGGCTGCTAGTGAGGAACTTAGTTTGACATTGAATCTGATGGAAGATCTTCTCTGAAACTACTATGCCAATTTAAACAAAACTTGGTCACATTATTTCTTGGTCGGTCCTCTATGAAAAATGTGTCTGGCAAGTTAGCATTACATCTAAGATGGCGGCCAGTGAGTTAAAGGGGACCATATGCGAAAAGCTTCAAAGATCTTCTCACAAACAACAAAGCGAATTGGAGCCAATCTTTGTCACAATATTCCTTGGATGGTTTCCTTCAAAATTCCTGATTTTTATTTTTGTACCTCATCCAAAATGGCCACCAGCTGGGAACATGGTTTAACATTAGAACCCTATTTGGTAATGCATTCAAAGATTTTCTGTTCTGAAACATTATTGGAACCAAACATGGTCACAATAGTCCTTGGGGTCCCCTTCAAAGTTTGTGCTTTTTTTTTGTTCATACCTCATTCAGGATGGCCACCAGCAAGGAACATGGTTTAACGTGGGGACCTTAGGGGAAATGCATTCAAAGTGCTTCACCTCTGAAACCACTGAGCCAGTTTGAACCTAACTTGGTCAAAATAGTCCTTGAGTTGTCCCCTTTAAAGTTTATAATTTTCATGTTCTTACCTCATCCAAGATTGCTGAATTCAGAGATCTTCTCTGTCTAAGGCCATGGTCTAGGTGAGCGATACTTGCATTTAAGAGCCTCTTGTTTTTGTATATAAATGGTGGATTTTTTTGTTATTGTTTTTAAATCAGATTTTTATTGTAATGATTGTAAATTATTTTATTATTTTTGATTGCTCAATATTCAGATTTTATGCTTATAATTGATTTCAAGAATGTCATTGTTATGTATGATACATATAAGTCACCCTGGAGGCCAAGGGCACAGAGGTGTAGAAATTAAATGTTAAAACTTATATGGCTGCAATTATTTAAAAACAAGAACATGTCATATTTGTTGTCTGAAGTAAGTGAGAACTGAACTGTCAGTCAAAAAGGAGCAATCCAAGGACAGTGGAAACATCAGAAAACCAAAGAAACAACATAACTTGAGCATGGCACAGAAAAGAAAAGTTAAGACACACACATACACATACAAAATTGAACAATATGGACCCAATAAAAACCATGGACGAGATCAGGAGCACCTGTTGAGTAAGCATCTCCTGCTTCTTTTAAGACACCCAGCATATGAGTTCCAAGATATGAATTGTAAACAATTGTTATTCTTCATCTTGAAGTCATTCAACAATACCTGGATTGAATACTGTCCATTAAATAATACAAGTTACTTGTAGTCTAACTACTCTGATGCCTTCAACAATGAGTAAAAGAAATATTAACTAGGCAAGCTGGTGATATTCTTAAGTAAGGCAAAATAGTGATAGAACCTTGCTGTTCTCAATAATAATAAGAAGGTAGAAATTCTGGGTTTGACACTTTCGTCAAGCTTTCAATCATAAAAAATCAAATAAAAAAAAAAATTAAAAAAAAAAAAAAAACAAACAAACAAAAAAACAGGATAATCACACAAATCAGAATTCAGAGACATATGGAACAAAAACAAAAAGAATACAAACAGCACAAGTGCAGTTGTGCATAACTCAGTTAAAAAAGGAATGGAAGTACTAGAAACATCATAAAAATGCATGAGCAAAAAAATACAATTCAATTGGGATATACCTCATCTAGAATGACCACCAGCCAGGAATATTAACATTGGACCCTATGGAAAATACATTTAAAGATCTTTTTCTCAGGAACTACTGGTCCAATTGTAATCAAACTTAGTCACAAAATGGTACTTTGATGTTCCCTTCCATTATAGGTATTTGTCCGGTTTGAACTTCATCCAAAATGGTTTCCAGCCAGGAAAACCTAATCAAAGATCTTCTCAGAAACTACTAGTCTTATTCACCCTTTCAGTAGCTGAGGAATTGTGGATACAGTCATTCTATTAAAAATTATATGGTGTGCAAACAATTGTTTTCCAACAAATGATTTTACAATACTTTCTTGACCAATCAAAAAATTTGATGTACACTGTACCCAGAATGCAATAGTTTCTGAAACAGTGAATAGAACCAAACTTAGTCACAACAGTCCTTAGATGGTTCTTTCCTAAAGAGGTATCTGGTAGAACTGGACCTCATTCACGATGGCTGCCAGGCGGCAACATAATCAAACATTGGACCCTAAGAAAACACATTCAAAGATTTTCTTCTTAGATATATACTTCTAGTCCAATCAGAACCAAACCTAGTCAAAAGTCTAAGATAGCCATCTTCCAAAGTCAAGTGTTTGAGGTCCACAAACTTTTTGGCTTATATTTTCTTGGCTGCTTCTCTGATACCAGAAGCAAATTTATGAGCCAATAAAATAAATGAAAACTTGTTATTGGATTTTCATTGATTCCTCTTGTTGCCTTTGATCAAGAGAAGTAGCCTAAGAAATATAAATTATGTCTGTCCGAATCTCAATGGCCCATTCAGTTACTTCATGGGTAGAGAAATAGCCCAGGAAATATAAGCCAAATCTCGAGGGTTTGTTGGGACCTTAAACACTTCACTTGGGAAGATGTAAATAGTCCTTTCCAAGAGAGGTATCAAGCAGGTCTGAAGCTCATTCAAAATGGTCTCCAGCAGGGAACATACTTAAACATCGGACCCTATGAAAACACATTCCCAGATATTTGTCCCAGAAACTTCTTGTCCAAACTGAGTCACAAAGGTCCTTAGATCATATATGGACCCTTCCAAAAAGGTGTCCGTCAGGTCTGTACCTCATCCAAGATGGACGCAGCAGAGAACATAGTTTAACCTTGCATCCAATGGAGAGAACATAGTTTAACAATGCACCCAATTGAATACAATGGGGGGTGGGGGGGGGGCTTGGGCGATTGAAAATAAAGATTCTAATCCTACTTGTCATGAAAATAAATAATTTGATTTTGAAGATAAATTTTTTGTTGCAAATGCAAATAAAATTATTTGTTTAGATATTCATGAAAATAAATAATATTTCTAGGCAAAATCTCCCAAGCCCTCCCCAGAAAATCGAGTGGTCATCCCTTAAAAAAATCAATACCTAATTCAAGGTGGCCACCAGCGTGAGGAACATAGTTTAACATTTGCAATGTCGTTCATATCTTTATGTCTCGTATGGTCCAGGTGAGAAATACAGTTTCTTGAAAGCCTCGATCTTGTTCATGCAGTGCAAAAAAGGTGTCCAAGGGTCAACAAAAATGAACATTTTCTAGGATTTGCAAATTATTACAGTGAATTTTACTATATTATGGCTATTTTTGTTTCAAGCTTTTTACTTTGTCAAGCTCCTTATTGTGTCCATCTAATGACTGTGTCAAGCTCTTTACTGTGTCCACATTTACTTCAAATAACACTTGTTCAGATTTCAGTGGTCGACATGCTGCGGTCGTATCATGCTGCGCTCGGCGTAGCCCTTTATTTTCAATGGATTCCTTGCGAAAAATTAATGTAGCACTCAGCTATTAGATTTTTGGTAACTTGTTTCCTTTACCAGCTATGAGGGGCCGAACGGGGCCAAATTGCGAATTTGCAGATTATGTAGAATTTTTATTTTTCATCGGATTTCAATGAGATTTTTTTCTTTGGATTCCTCTTGATCTAAGCTTTCAGTAGTATGNGGTGAGCTTTTGTAATCACTTGGCATCCGTCTTCTTAAACTTTTGTTAAAAAATCGAGATATCCAAAATCTAAAGTGGTGAAAATGAACAGCATTACAAGATCTACCATCCCTGCAATTTCAAAGAAAATGTGATAACCCATTTAAGAGTTATTGCCCTTTTTCATACAATTTTCAAAATTTTGATCTTTTTTTTTAATTAAAGAAAAGCTATAACAGATAGAGTTAAGTTAAAATTAAAAATATTCAGCAAGTCAAGATTTATCCACATGGCAATTTTGAAGAAAATTTAAATACCCTTGTAGGAGTTACTGCCCATTATTGATCAATTTTTTTCATGATTTTATACATCTTATCTTATATTTCAAAAACAATTTGAGATAGAGGTTAAATTGCAAAACTGCAAAAAAATGTTCAGGATATTAAAATCTGCATACTTGTAAATTTGGAACATAGTTTAACATGGGGACCCTACGGGAAATGCATTCAAAGTTCTTCACCTCTGAAACCACTGAGCCAATTTGAATCTAACTTGGTCACAATAGTCCTTAGGTTGTCCCCTTTAAAGTTTATAATTTTCATGTTCTTACCTCATCCAAGATGGCTGAATTCAAAGATCTTCTCTGTCTAAGGCCATGGTCCAGGTGATCGATACTTGCGTTTAAGAGCCTCTTGTTTTTGTACATAAATGGTGGATTTTTTTGTTATATTTTTTAAATCAGATTTTTATTGTAATGATTGTAAATCATTTAATTATTTTTGATTTCTCAATATTCAGATTTTATGCTTATAATTGATTTTAAGAATGTCCTTGTAATTTATGATGCATATAAGTCACCCTG
>MJUU01048779.1:120857-175399 GCA_002080025.1 Modiolus philippinarum | reverse complement strand
TCAGAGGCTACCAATAGTATCAAAGGCTACCAATAGTACCAGAGGCTACCAATAGTATCAGAGGCTACCAATAGTATCAGAGGCTACCAAAAGTATCAGAGGCTACCAATAGTATCAAAGGGTATCTAAAAAAGGGGGGGTTACTTTATTGTTTCAATTTATATAAATGTAATTACATCAATTAGGAATCATAGGTAATTCACGGCTGCATGTGGGGATTAATTTATTCACCGTCATTACATATTGTTTGGAATCATTTGTAGGGTAACAAAAATGGTCTTTTATTTCGGACAAAAAACGATAGTACTATGAAACGGAAAAATAAGGAACAAATAAAAAATTAATGAATGGGAAGGGTACAACTCAAAACATGTCCTCCATCGTCCCACTACTCTCACACCATTTCACTACGCTCACGGTGCTCTACGTTCAGGGCGCTGGAAGACAGGCATGAATATATTAGTCACGGTTGATTGCATGGGGCGATTAATTTATTCACACGTTACGTCATTACATATTCTATTATTGATTGAAATCATTTGCAGGAGTCAAAAACGGGTTTTTAACACAGAGCTAACGAACCAGTGGAGACGGGCTTCACTACTTTTACAGCTATACGAAAACCATTACAGGAAGAAATATTAAATACAAAAATGCACTGTATGACCTAAACATTGAGAATTTTCTAAATGCCCTCTGACATGCAACTGTTTTGCCTCTCATTTTGTTTACAATCCTTCTGGACATGTCATCACCGGCGATCTTAAAATGGCTGAAAACGAATTTCTACGGAAATCAGAAAATCGATTTACCGATATGTAAAGTAAGTGAAAACCGAACCATCAGTCTAAAACGAATAATCCAAGGACAATGACATCATCGGCAAACAAAGAAACAAAGACATAACATGCGTACGACACAGAGAAGGAAAATGAAGACACATCTAACATACAAAGATGAACAACACGGACCAAAAACATGGATAAAATCAAGTGCACCAGCAGAGTAACGATCTCCTGCTTCTTATAAAATTAGGCTTTCTGACAAAAAAAAATCGATTTTCTAATAACAAAAATCCAGTTTTCTTATCAAAAATGAATTCAGAAAATAATTTTTTGCATGTGAAAATTCATTTTTAAATATAAAAAAAATCATATTTTTGGTATCAAGAAAATATTTCTCTATATCAAAAAATTGGTCAGAAAATGAAAAAATCTACCTTTTTATTTAAAAAAAAATCGTTCTTTTTTCATGTAAGAAATTCAGATTTTCTGATATCATAGAATAATTTTTGACATAAAAAATATTTTGTGGTATCAAAAATATTTGTTTTATTTCAAAAGATAGTTCTGATATCGAAAGATATTTTTTTGATATCAAAAATTGAATTTTAGATATCAAGAATCGTTTTTTTAATATTCAGAAAATCGGATGTTTTACATGAAAACTTTTTTGTATATAAAATAACTAAATACCGAAGTTACTGTGAATTTTGATTCTGCATATGCGCATTTCGACAACTTATGTCTCTTCAGTGCAGATAAAATCTAAAGGTTTGGAAGACCATAAAGTCAAAGATGTTTAAAAACTTAAATGAGGAATAGATAGCAAAACGGTGCCTTATAGATGAGACATCTAGTGTAAAGTATACACGTCAATCGTGAATTGAGAGACCATTACACTATTCCGTTTGACAAACCATAGTTTGCGTCCGATTCCGATTGAAATCTGCAATGTTGGTGCAAATTTTGAATGAAAACTCTAATTTTCGTGCAAATACTAGATATTCCACATTTTTATGACTATCACGGGACATAGATGAGTAAATATAAATATCGAAATGACTTATATTTTGTTTTTGTAATACTTTTAATATACAGTTTACTTGGCTATATAAGATTTTAGTACTCACAGAAAAAAGGGCCACGAGTTGAAGATTTTCTACATTTAAAGGATTAAGCGATGTCTTTTTTTATCTTTAAGGGTAATAAAGACTGTTTCGTAAGAATGCAGAATTAGATCGACAGTGAAATATCGACAATCACAATTTGATAAACTTATTGTTAATTATACAAGATGCTCTCAAGACTTTTAATGCTCTCCTGGACCGTGGCTGACATAAAGCGATCAATGGCATTTCCAGTAGGATCCAATGTTACCTGATCCTACTAGATGCCAGACAAGGCAGACGCAAATTCATAAGGGGCTACTAAAAGGCTTTTGTGATCAAGTTTAGTTCTAAATTGGATAAGGGGTTTCATTGTGTCTGAGTTTGGTTCTAAGTAGTAGTTTCTGAGATCTTTAAATGTGCTTTCCAAATGTTCAACTGTTACTGCTGGCATCCATATTGGATGCAGTGTGGACCTACCGGATACTTTAAATGGAAGGTACCATTAAAGTACATTTGTGTTCAAATTGGACATGTTGTTTCTGAAAAGATCTTTGAATTTTTTTGAATTTGGACCCATTTCAGGCCACCTTTCATAAATAATTTGAGCAGGGGTTCCCTTGTAATCTTAGCAATATAATAAAAAAATTTCAAGACCAATTAACATATTAACTAGTTTTTACATAGTTCTGAAAACACAACACAAAAATTAGCAAATACTTTTTTCTAAAATTTCAGTTTTCTTGTTAGTTTCCATGGCAACTGAAAGCTCCAATATCTATTGCAACCCATATCAGACCACCATTCAAAAAATATTCCAATCTAGGTAAAACATATTGCTGAAATTAAAACATTACGAGTCCCCCTTTTTTAAAATGGATACAGGTTAAAATTAAAATCTAGTTAATGCATACTGCTGAAATCGTTAATAAAATATGTAGCCGAAAACCTTTTAAAATTAAGACTTCAGTTTTTCTAAATGAAATTAAAGGGCAACAGGAAACACCTACAATGGCTGAAAATTATAATTATATGCAACAATCTGCTAGGGAACTACACAGGAAAAACACAAATAAGACAAAAGATAAACATAAACAAGGATAGGAACTCGGGGCAGCCGGACTTGGTACCGGCACTTGCAAAGCCAGCGGAAGGGTTTAACCGGTTTATTGGTACCGAAACCTCCTCTTTGTCTGTCCTGTTGCCCTATAGTATAAGAAACATACGAATAAAACCCAATACAGGTAGACAACTAACTCCATGACCACAATCTTGAAAGGGTAGAATATGTCTGGTTTCTGTTGCAACTGAGAACTCCACCATCCATCACAACGCATATCAGACCACAATTAAAAAAAGGTAGGTGTTCCCCTAATAATCTAGGTAATACATGTACATATTGCTGAAATCAAAACAATCAGAGAAAAAAAAACAAGACAAATGGCAGGGGTTCGTCTATAATCTAGTTCATATATATTGCTGAAATCGCAAAAAAATGTAGCAGAATGTTCTAAATTTATGAAATTTCAATTTTCTGGTTTGGTTTGCATGGCATCATAAAGCTCCACTACCAATTACCACCCAGTTCACACCAACATTAAAAAAAACAAGATGTGTTTGTGAAACACTACGTATGGCCCCAGAAGCAATTTTTTACCTCTATGACTTTCACTTTTGAACTGATTTCTTCTTTATTTATGTTCCTATTGTCAAGACATATACACTTGCCAAATATGAAAAGTACCACAATTCAAAAGTTATAGCAAAGGTTTTAGTTTCAGACGCACAGGCAGGCTGACATACATACAGACATTCACACAGGACAAACACAATACGCAGATGATCCTCGATTTTTACCTGCGTCACCAACGATGACCGCAGGTCTAGGAGCCGCTCGACTCCGTCCGTCCGTCCGTCACGCTTTGGGGTACTGAGTTTGTGTAATCTGAAACTCAGACACCTTTGACCCGATACTTTTGAAACTTTGCACAGTTGTTTTGGACACATTGAAAATGTGCACCTCCCCTTTTGGTGAGATTTGAAAAAAAATTGTGGAATTTATTCATTGTTGAACTTAGTCATTTTTTCATCAAATTTTAACATTACGGTACTGAGTTTGTGTAATCTGAAACTCTGACACCTTATATCTGATGCTTTTGAAACTTTGCACAGTTGTTATGAACACATTGAAGATATGCACCTCCCCTTATGGTGAGATTTGAATAAAAAATGTTGAATTTATGCATTGTCATTTTTTTCAGCATATTTTAATATTACAGTGCCTGGTTTGTGTAATCTGAAAGATTAACATCTCTGACTAAATACCTCTGGAAGTTTGCACTGTTGTTTGAACACATTGGTGGTTTGAACCTCCCCTTTATGCCAGTTTTGATTTTAAAAAATGTCAAATTTATCTGTTATTGAACTTGTACATATGTACATGATGTACTTTATTCTATCATATTATATCATCATGGTACTCAAGTATGTCCAGAGACGTTGCAAAGTTTTGAACGCACTGACCATTGGCAGCTATTCTTGAGTTTTTGCATTGCTTTCATATATTTTCTCATAAAGATTCAAAGTATGTGTTTATTTGAAACTCAGGTATGGTTATTACCTTTGTTGAAGTGATATGGACTATTTTCATTTTATGCTTTGTTCAACTTTGTACATTTAGTTTTGTTTTTTCTTCTTCTTTTTTTTGTCTATTACAGTAATAGGGTTGAACTTAAGATAATCTCAATTATAACTTGCATTTGAAGAATGTTTTTGTAATAAGGTAAATGAATACTTGTTTGAATTGGTAAACCTATACATGACATTCTGTTAGATTGAGAAAAAAAAAACACTTTCTGACGCAGGTCCAGACATGTAATTGGTCTTGTTTGGCATAAAATTGTTATGGGTTCCCATTATTGTCTGGGTAATAAAATTACTGAAATCAAATCCGTCAAAGCTCCGCTTTCCATGAAAAATTGGGAGAGGTAGGTTGCCTTTATCAATTGCTGAAATCATAACATTTTTGAAACGAACTGCTATTACTGAAATGTATCAATGGCTGCTAGGTATAATCCCAAAAATAATTGGTATGTTAGAATTTCATGATTATATTACCAAAATTATAGTTTTTTTCTTATATCTCATCCTTATAAAGTTTTATTGAAAACTTTTAGAAATTTAACATTAAGTTTAATGTCTCCCTTAGTTTTATTATCCCCCTTTCTATGATCCTCACTTTTCATTATATCTTATTTTAAACTAAAGAGACCCCAAAAAGTGTGTTGATGTACATAATTACAACTATAACTAAATACCGAAGTTACTGTGAATTTACTTTCTGCATATGCGCATTTCAACAACTTATGTCTCTTCAGTACAGATCTCAATCTAAACGTTTGGAAGACCATAAACTCAAAGATGTTTAAAATTGATAAAAAAACCAAAATTACCAATATGATCTAAATGTTAAGCTAAAATCAGCTAAGGACAAAGCTTTGTACGAGGGAGGAGCTCAAGAAAATTTACAAAAATTTAGATATTGCAAGGTTCCAATTAGAATCGGCTGTCGGGTCAGCACCGAAGTACTGACTACTGGGCTGTTGAATACCCTCGAGGACTATCAGTCCATCAGCAGTGGCATCGACCTGCTTTTTGATGTTAAGTACAAGTTGCAGTTATAGAGGAAAGGTTTCTGTATGAACAATACAACTTTTGCAGCTATTTTTGTTATCAAATCATACCAAAAATATGATTTTAGGCTTAAATATGTTTTTCACATTTAACCCAGTAATTTTCGCTGCTGGTGGCCATCTTGAATGAGGTACGGACCAGCCGGATACCTTTCTGGACATGACCATATAAGTACCATTGGAAATAAGTTTGGTTCTAACTGAACTAGTAGTTTCTGAGAACATTTTCCTTAGGGTCCTCTGCCATACTATGTTCCCGCTGTTGGCAATCTTGGATGAGGTACGGACCTGCCGGATACCTTTTTTAAAGGGACCCTCTTAGGACAATAGTGACTACGTTTCGTCATTATTCGTAGATCCTTAAACAATGTTTGGACGTGTTTTCCATTGGGTCAAATGTTAAAACTATATTTCCGCTGGCGGCCGTCTTTGATAAGGTACCGACCTGCCGGATACAATTTACAAAAGGGACCTCTCCAAGGACTAATGTGAACACATTTTGTTTCAATTGTCTCGGTGGTGTTAGAGAAGACGACCTTTGAATGAAAAGTTAACAACGGACGCTGGACGCCAAATGATGGCAAAAGCCACTGTCGGTTTGGGCTAAAGATGTAGCATGATAGTTACATTTGTTGTTGAAATCAAAGACTATTTCTTCCAAATAAGACTAACCTTCAATAGGAGATAAACAACTTCAGTCAAGATGATCAAAATAGGCACTTACCTAGGATTCTTGAAAGGAGCACAGTTGGACGAGTATGATAATGCTTTGTCTTTACATCTAGAATCTACAAACACAATCGGTACATGCAAAAAAAAAAATGCACACAACAACCGTAAATAATAAGATTTTGAAAAAATTGTACTATGAAAGATTTCGAAAAGTGCTGTTTTATATCTGTCATGTGGTTTCAATTTCTGTTAAATATGAATTGCATTTCAAAGAATACCATATTTTCATACATTGCCCTTAAAGTAGTAAATCTGCTGTTATTTTGAAAGTGTCTTATTTCATGTTGTATGGGAACTTTTTGTAGAATCGTCAAAATAAATCTGAGCCAATGTCATGATAAGTTGATTTATTAGACCTTTCCGAAAATTTTCGAAGTAAAATCCAAAGTCATAAAATGTATATTTCTTTCATTTCTCAGAAAATTGCTATCACTTTGTGAATAGTACAAATACTATAGCAGCGTTATTAGTTTTCGCGGACTTTTCAGTGACGACGCTCATTGGTTTATGAACATGTCATTTCAGCATGACTGACATTTTTAATCACAAGGACGTATATTGAACAGATATATTATGTTAAGGAGGGGTATTTGCCAAAAATACAAGTCGCGGGGCGGTAAAATTTCCAGAGCCTGAAAGGCGTAATTATGAAATATACATCATTGGTATAGAAAAGATACATTTTAACCACAACTTTTATTTCTTTCCATTTACATTTGTTTTCTGGTAAAACATGTCCCAACGGTATAATAAACCACTTTTTTACTGGCAATTCGAACAAAAGCAAGATTATGGTTCCCCGAGACTTGACTACTTCCCGACGTAAAGCGGAGGTTCTCGTAGACAGTAAATAACTGTATATTATCTTGCAGGAAAAAATGAGCTGTAAGGGACCGTCAGCTTATCGCCAGTATAATAACAGCTGTGCAACTTGGTAGTAAGGACACACTTTTAGGAAAATAGACACCGTTATTATACCTCAGTACTTTCTATAAAAAAAAATTATTTGATAAATTTACTATTTTCGCATTTTTCTCAAAGAGTCTATTTGTAGGTCAATAGTATTAATTACTATAGGTCAATAGTATCAATTACTATTGACTAGTGATGAACTGTATACTGTTCACTGAATAGGACGGTGAACTATTTACTGGTTATTCAAAAGGATGATCACCTATTTATAGATGACGTCACATTGATACCGTTGATGTTCGATTTCGGTACAATAAAACACTTATTTACTGGCTATTCAAAAAAATATCAAGTATATGCTTTCACTCGACACCGACTATTTCCCTCCGTTTTGCGTCGGGAAATAGTTGCGTCTCGTGAAACCATTTTATATTTCTTGATTGGTTATGAGGGAATAGCAAGTTTGTTGTCCCCGAGATCCTGACTATTGACCGATGCGTAGCCGAGGTAAGTAGCTAGGGTCAAGGGTACAACAAACTTGCTTTTCCCAAATACACAGTCTGTAAGTGTTTTATTACACCGAAAACAAAAATTAAAAACTTTTAAATCATCTTTAAATAATATTTCTTTTATTTCTAGTATTTTTTTCTAAATTGTGTATTCTTATTAAATCATAAACAGTTACATCTATTTTCATCAACAAAATTTTTTCTGTGGCAAAGTGAATAGTGTGCACTGTAATTTGCATAGCTAGTTTATTCACTTGGGAACAATGATTCCAGAGCATTGTGAATTATCAACATAACTTTTATCCAATGGGAATCACAAATTTAAAGTGTTTCATTACACACACAAAAAAACAAGATTTACAATTTGTAAATCATCTTTGAATAATACTTCTCTCATTACCAGTATTTTCTTTTTAATTTTATATTTTTATTAAAACATAATAATTCTTTTCTCATCAACAAAATTTATTCTGCTGCAAAGTGAATAGTGTTCACTGTAATTTGCAAAGCTAATTTAGAGATGTTACTTGGAAACAATGATAGCAGGGCATTCTGAATTATCATCAGATTTTTTTATCCAATAGGAAAGCAAATAAGAAATATTCACACTGCCAGTCAATAGTCTGAGAAACTACCTATCTAGTCCTTGTTGCACACGGAGGCACATACGGCAAGGACTAGCTTTCTCCACTCTTCTCTGTCGTGAGCTTTCTTTTTCAGTTGGCTCCATGTTATGTTTATCTCTTTCATTTCTGCCTCTACAGTCCTCTTCATGTGATTTTTGGAGACCTTGCTTTCTTTTCCCTTCTGGAGTCTATCAAAGCGACACTCAAGTGATGTTGTCAGTTAGCTTTCTGAGGACAAGCCCAATCCATCTCCAACGATGTTTCTTGAGTATGGTTCGCATGTCAGAAGATTTCGTTGTTTTATGTTAATTGTCGTTGGTAATTTTTGATGGCCAGTTAATTCTCAAGATCTTTATGAGACATCCATTATGAAAGCTGGAGATTTTGTTAATATTCAGCTCCATATAATAGTACAGATAGAACACAACTGTTATATATTTTCATCTTGACGTTTCTGCTGATGTTATTGGACGTCCAAATGTTGTGGAGGTTGATGAGTGCACATCTTGCTTTTCTAGGCCTTGTTTTAATGTCCTCTTCTGCACCACCGTCTGTTGTTACTATACTGCCGAGATATGTAAAGGCTGTTACATTATCCAGGTATTTTCCATCTAGATTAATTCCATGTGGATGCTTGATGTTTAACGTCATTACCTCTGTTTTCCTTATATTAGTTTTCAGGCTGATCTTGCTGGCATTCGACTGCAGCTTTGTTGTCTTACTCTGCACGTGTTCTTCTAGATTAGACAATAGTTCTAAGTCATCTGCGTAGTCTAGATCTTCTATATTTGACATTAAGGTCCATCTTATGCCGGTATTGTTTCCACCTAGAGTTCATTACCCAATCCACAGCTGTTATAAATAGGAGGGATGACATCACAGATCCCTGTCTGACTCCTGATTTCGCAACAAAGCTTATATCTGGTCCTCTGCCTACCGTGCGTTTGGATTGGGTATAGAAAGCTTTAATTAATTGTATTATAGCTGATGGTATTCCATAGTGTCTTAAGATCTTCCATAAGCTTTCTCTATGTATACTATGAAATGCCTTTTATTAGTCTATAAAATTTATTACTAATTGTCTCTGCCATTCTATGCATTGTTCTATTATGTTTCCTAAGATAAACACCTGGTCACAACAGCTCCTTGCTTTTCTGAAACCAGCTTGCTCATCTCTTAATTTACTGTCGACCGCTATCTTAATTCTGCTGATAATTATCTTACTGAAGATCTTGCTTGGTATTTATAACAAAGTAATACCTCTCCAGTTGTTACAGTTGGTAAGATTTCTTTTCTTTTGCAGCTTAACAATGTTTCCTTCAGACCAAGAGGTTGGAATGGTGGATTGATTTCATATCTTGCAGAAAAGTGGATGGAGAATATCTGCTGATAAGTGAGGATCTGATTTCAAAAGTTCTGCTGATAGATGATCATTTCCAGCAGCTTTGTTGTTTTTAAGTGACGTGATCGCTTTTACTATTTCAAGTTTTGATGGTATCTTTGTGTTTACTTCAAGGTCAGTGTCAGCTTCCTCTATGTATGCTAGTTCAATTGGATCTTGTCTATTCAGGACCTCTTCAAAATGTTCTGTCCATCTTTAATCTTGTTCTTTTTCCGATGTTATCAGGTTGCTTGGTTTGTTCTTAACTGGCATATTTGCATTTCTCTTTTTTCCGCACAGTCTCTTTGTTATTTGATATAAATCTCTCATTCTTTGTTCGGATGCAGCTTTCCCAGCTTCAATCTGAGAAACTATTGACTGGTAAATAGTTACAAAATTGAAAAACGTGAAAAATAGTTATTTTATTTTAGAAATTTTAGTAATAATGTTCATATACTGAGGTATATAAAAACTTGCTATTGTCCTCATGGCCAGAAAATAGGTGTATAATATTTCCTATCATTAGATTTTTAATAATCGGTACGTTTGAAAACTCTATCATTCCAAACTAACATCTCCGGTCAAAAATATATGCTTCTTTTTCTCTATAATGGAACAGGCATAGTTATTTTCTATTCTAGATTCACTGGACTAATATAGAAGGATGAATTTTAGTTCTGTCACAAGTTATCATGCCTTGAACCAACTAACATAATTATTTAGATAGTGTCAAAAATCGTTGAACGGTAAGGATGTACCCCTGTACTATTACATAGTACAGGGATACTTTCGATCGACATGACAAGTTTGGATTTTGGACTCTTTTGTCTAGAGCAATTTTACATCCGTTAAACTCACACGACGAATGATTAAAAGATCATACTCATGGATATACTAAAATATCCTAAGGAATAACTAAATATCAAAGTTACTGTGAATTTAGGTTCTGTATATGCGCATTTCGACAACTTATGTCTCTTCAGTACAGATAAAATCTAAATGTTTAGAAGACCATAAACTCAAAGATGTTTAAAAACTGATAGAGAACAATTAACTAATATGATCTAATTTAATGCTTTATTTATTTAACGAGGATTACAAACAGCCCGAAGGCTACAAAGTTGCTCTCCTCAACATAAAACAGACAAGACAATATACAATACAACTCTCACTCACACTACTCACACACATATAGAACAGTCACATGTTATGAAAATCAAAACCATAGAAAATAAATTATATAAAACGTTTACTGTTTTCAATTAACTCAAACACATATTGAAATAGCAATTTGTTGTCATCCATTAAGAAATCATCATTTCCAAATATGAAGATTTTCACTAAGTAGTTGCAAAAAATTTCTTTAAATATGATCTAAATTAAAAGCCAAAATTAGCTAAGGACAGAGCTTTGCATGAGGGAGATTCTCCTTAGTTTTCAACAAAATTTACAAAATTTAGATATTGCAAGGTTCAAAATAGAATTGGCTTTCGGTCAGCACCGAAGTACTGAGTACTGGGCTGGTGAATACCCTCGGGGACTAACAGTCCACCAGCAGAGGCATCGACCCAGTGGTAACAAATAACTAAATACCGAAGTTACTGCGAATTTAGGTCCTGCATATGCGCATTTCGACAACTTATGTCTCTTCAGTGCAGATAAAATCTAAATGCTTAGAAGACCATAAACTCAAAGTTGTTTAAAAACTGATAGAGAAAAAATTACCAATATGATCTAAATTAAAGCCAAAATCAGCTGAGGACAGAGCTTTTGCAAAATTATGAAATTTTAGTTAAAACAGCAAAACGTAAATTTGAAAATGTTGTAATATCGTCGTTATGGCCTAGTCTGGAAGACAAATTTGGTAATATCATGAATGGTAATACAACTTTGTTTAAAATTGCAAATGACGAATAATAGTAAATTCCCCTGAAGACCTACAAAAACTTTGTAGGGATTTGGCTGTTCTTCGAATGCACAGATATTACAGACAGATTACACTGCTCCCACCATCTCTGTGCCAGACCAAAGGGATGTAAAATAGAGTGAACCACAAATTCATTTGACACGTAATATGAGACTTAAGTATATTAATTAACCGAAATTTGAACAGGTCTTTGGTGGTCTAGTGGTAGCGTATCAGACTCGCAATCCTTAGAACCTTGACAAAAGGGGTTCGAATCAAACTGGAATCAACAAGAATTTAATATTAAAAGACTCAGACTCTGGATCTGGATTGATAAAAACAGATGAAAAATACATCAAAGGCAGATGATTCAAGCCAAAATGATTGATTTCATATTTTTGTTCATTCAAATACTAGTACCCAAAATTGCAGATAATTTATCTTATCCAGTCAACGTGGAAACTTGCCCATCTCCCCGGATTTGCGAATATTTACGCTAATGCAGGGCCTAAAAAATTAAAATATAATGGTCTATGGTAGGAACCCAACTTTCATTAATAGGAGTTATAATTTTCATTCCCCTGGTGGATCTTTAGATCGGGACATATTGTTTTTGCCCTGTCTATCTGTCTGTCCGTCCGTAACTTTTCTGGCTCATAACTTTTGAACCGGATGTGATAGACCCTTCATATTTAGCATTAGTATTGATAATGTACAGTCAAACAATATTGTGCAAATTTCACTAAATTCATGTCAAACGTCAAGGTCATAGAGGTCAAAAGGTCTAAATCTACATTTAGATATAGCTTGTTAACTACAATTGCTAAAGGCTTGATATTCTATTTGCGAATATATGTAATCGGGCTAAGTACAAATCCATAAAAAACATAAGGTTAAGTCAAAGGCAAAGGTCACTAAGTGCAAATTTGAAAACTTTAACAAAAACTTTAATATTGTCTATATCTTTTAAACCAGATGTGACAGTACCTTTATATTCGGCCTGTATATTGGTCATATTAAGCATAACAGCACTGTGCAAATTTCACTGAAGTCGGGTCAAAGGTCAAGGTCACAGAGTCCAAGAAATAAAAATCTATATTTCGCTATAGCTTGTTAATTGATTTAATATGATTTAGTGCAAATTCACCAAAAATCAAGGTCAGGTCAAAGGTCAAGGTCACGGTGGCAAATTCAAAAACTTTAACAAAGACTTCAACATTGTCTATATCTTTTCAACCAGATGTTTTAGGACCTTCGTATTTGGCCTGTAAACTGACTATATAAAGCTGAACATTATTATGCAAATTTCATTAAGGTCAGGTCAAAGGCCATGGTCACAGAGGTCAAAAGGTAAAAATCTAAATTTTGCTTTTAGGTCGTTAATTACAATTGCAAGAGGCCTGAAATTCTATGTGTGAATACATCTAATTGAGCTTAGTACAAATGTCTACTAAACCTAAATTTCTAGTGTATATTGCAATTTTTAGCATTAATTATGTATTGTAGACATGATTGTGTCGGGGGCATAGTGATTAACATACACATCTTGTTTAAAGAAGCTTCTTTGAAAATTAATGAACGACCTTGACAAAAGTGAAGAAGATCTGAATCTCAGAATCGCATCTGACCGTAATATATATTCTTTAATACTTAAGAACTATTGAAATATGTAAAATTACTTAATATTCCTCCTGTTCAGGAGAGGGTAATTATCTGAAACCCTGTCGGGCAAAAGAAAATATAATATATTTATCAGTTTGAACTTATACACTGCTGACACTTACAAAATACTTACTAAATTCAGCTAAGCAGGGATTAAAAGAGCATGAGCAATCTTCCTCTGCCGGGATACAGAAGCATGGATTCTTTGGTTTTGTAATGAAGTCATAACCTCTGGTATAATGACAGGTACACTTTATATCCTGGTCAGTACTGGTATCATCATATACAACTTGTCCTTCCTCGTTACATAGAGACTTCTTATATATACAGCCACTACTTTCATTTGTATAGTGTATGTATGGCTGATAAACATCTTCAGAACAGAATCTACTGTCAAAATTAAACTGAATGACGATTCGTCTACCTGTTGAGAGATCAAATGTTGTATGTTAAACAATCTCTGATACTGAAATTAGCAGAATAATTTAGACTTTGCGCAAAATTAAGAATTTTTAAAAGGTTCTAACCTAAATTTTAAGTGATATATAAGGCCTAATTATTAATTCTCAAACATGTCTTAGGTCAAACAGAACCTGAAACATGCTTTAAGCTAAACCTAAAACATGTTTTAAGTTGAAAATAAAATAATTTTCAAGTTTCAGATAAAAATATATACCCGCCATCTTGAAACATGCTTGAAACATGGTCTTAAGTTTCATTAACTATTTACATGTAACCAAATGGCTGAGAGATTAAAATAATAAAACACTGAAACAAAAACCAATGATTAACCTGGTTAATGTTGAAAAAACAGGCCTATAGCTAGTGAGGTTTGGTTCAGCGAACAGAAGAATGGCCTTACCAAATGGGCAACGGAGATCACAATGACATACTATGCATAACAAAAGGTAACACGCGCTACTACACTGAAGGACAAGTAATCATGATGGTTGAATTTTTAATTTAAACATTTTTATCCAGTTTGTAGGCAAAATATTTCAACTCACAGTCGGCATCCCAGTGGGTACGAATTATGCCCCTATTCTTACCGACTTGTTTTTGTACATGTACGAAACAGAATTTCTTGTCAGAATTATATCAAACAAGCTAGATCCTTAAATCCTCAACAACAAAACAAAAAACAAAAAAAAATACAACAATTGAATTTTTTTAAACTGTATTTTATGATGTTTTACATAGATAAGATGAACACTCGTTGCTAGGTGACAGCGTGATCGATTTCTACTGTCGATTTTGAGGGGCCTGATGGGGGGTCTCATCACGAATCACGAAAAATTATTCGGGACCAATCACAGTTCACGGGAAATTTAATTTGATCAAGAATCAAGAACGAGTCACGGACAATGTTCTTATAACGATTCACGACAAACGAATCAAGGGGAATTGAAATCCCAACCACGGAGAACGAAATAAACCCATCGGCCCTCTCGATTTTATCGCCGTGTCTTCAAGTCAGTTGTTAATTATGTCACCCCAGACTCTGTCGGGTGACATGTTGTTATTCTACGTTTCTTCATGGGAGTTCACACTATGAGTGCCTTAGTTTTTATTGTCGTCTTTTTATTTCCGTGCTTGTAGCTGTCTCACGTCCTTGTTTTGTCTTTGTTTTTCTCTGTTGCCGTTTTGGCAATGTCTTCGGATTTCGATTGTTGTAGTCTTCGCTTCCCTTGTTCCTTCGGTATTTTACTGCCGTTGTTTTCTTCTGATTGTTATCATACTTATTATTATTTTTCTTCCGCATATTTTGTCCGAGCTATTACTTTGAAATGGCTTGATGGAATGTTTTGAAACTTTGTATGAAGCTGGACCACCATCCAAAGTTTTATGTTCGGCATTTGAAATTTTCAAAATGGTCGCCATTTCCAAGATGTCCCCCGAAATACGTCAAAATTTCAACATTGTCAGAATTGAACGAAAATTGACTTCTAGGTAGATTTTGATGCTGCGAACAAGGTTGAATCATCCAATTGGGGGTCTGGGGTGACATCGGCTATTGCTTGCAATTGCAAATCTAGTTATGTCACCCCAGACAACGTTTGGGTGACATGTTGTTATTCTACGTTTCTTCTGATTATTATGTCACCCTAGACTTTGTCGGGGTGACATGTTATTATTCTACGTTTCTTCTGATTATTATTCTTCTTCTTCCTATTATTATTATTATGTCACCCCAGACTTTGTCGGGGTGACATGTTGTTATTCTACGTGTCGTCTGATTAATATTATTATTATTTTTATTTCTCTTATTCTTCCAATTATTCTTGTCCGAGCGATTATTTTGAAATGGCTGGACCAAATGATTTCAAACTTGGCACAAAGTTGGATCGCCATCTGAAGTTGTATGCTGTGCGTTTAAAATTTTCAAAATGGCCGCCATTTCCAAGATGGCCGCCAAAATACGTCAAAATTTCAACGTTGTCGGAATTCAACGAAAATTGATTTCTAGGTAGATTTTAATGCTGCGAACAACATGGAATCATCGAATTAGTTGTCTGGGGTGACATCAGCTATTGCTTGCAATTGCAAATCTAGTTATTATTATTATTATTCCAATAACTTTTGTCCGAAGGATTATTTTGTAATGGCTTGATGTAATCAAATGAAACTTGGTATGAAGTTAGGTCAACATCAGGAGAAGATTTTTTGGCGAAAAAAAATTCGAAATGGCTGCCTTTTCCAAGATGGCCGCAAAATTACGTCAAAATTTCAACTTTGTCAGAATTCAACGAAAATTGATTTCTAGGTAGATTTTGAGGTTGCGAACAAGATGGGATCATCGAATCTGTTGTCTGGGGTGACATCGATTGCAAATCTAGTTATTGTTCTTGTTATTATTTATTTTTCCAATAATATTTGTCCGAAGGATTATTTTTGAATGGCTGGATGTAATCAAATGAAACTTGGCATGAAGTTAGATCAACATGAGGAGATGATTTTTTTACGAAAAAAAAGATTAAAATTGCTGCCATTTTCAAGATGGCCGCCAAAATACGTCAAAAATTTCAACGTTGTCCGATTTCACTGAAAATTGATTTCTAGGTAGATTTTGATGCTGCGAATCAGATGGAACAACGACAGTAGAATACCGAAGGAACAAGGGAAGCGATGACTACAAAAATCGAAGTCCAAAGACATGGCAAAAACGGTAACAGATAAAAACAAAGATAAAACAAGGACGTGAGACAGCTACAATGCACGGAAATAAAAAGAAAACATTAAGAACTAAGGCACTCATAGTGTGAGGTCCCATGAAAACCGGGAGTGACATCCGGTGCTCCGGACGGGTTAGCATGTCCTGCCCCGCTAACGACACCCGTCACACTATCAGTGAGGCATATATTTTTTGAAAGATCTGTTTGGTTGCGGATTGGTTAATGCCATTTTCTAACCCTTAGACAAAACCAATTGAAATCCATGGAACATGTTACTTCTCTAACCCTCAAACAGTACCATGGTAAAATTTTGAAAAGCTTTGGTAAATCTTTATAGTATTCAAACAATCACAAGGACAAATCGGTAGCACAAACATCACTGACGAAGACAAAACTAAAATTGTACAGTATGATATACAAGACAACACGAAAAACTAAAGTACTGACAGTGTGAACTCCCATAAAAACCGGGAGTGACATCAGGTGCTCCGGATGGGTAATCATGTCCTGCTCCGCTAGCGGCATCGTCACACTATCAGTGAGTCAATCCAGGGTTGAGTCAAATCCGATTATGTCAAATCCGTGAAGACGTGAAATCTAGCTGAAAATGTCCGTTTTCATTGAGGACACAGACACGTCATATCTGTCAATGATGTCATGGTGACGGCCATAGAATTTCTGAAGGGATGAAAGTAACGAAGGCTGAACAAATCCCTGACTAAGCAGCTTTTGGGACAGTGTTTTTGCTCTAACTAAAAAGTCACTGTATAAACTGCATGCCTGACAGTAACGAATCAACTGTGAAATGTACACTCCATAGGCTGGAGAGGTAGGTATATTGCTGCTCAGAAAGGGAAAGTTCACAATTGGGAAGTTAAAATCATCATGTTTGTCATACAGCTTAGATTTCAAACGTCCATTTTCGAATCGTCGAATTGGTGGTTTGGGATGACATCGGCTATTGCTTGCAATTACAAATCTAGTTCTTCTTCTTCTTCTTCTTCTTCTTCTTTTTCTTCTTCCTCTTCTTCTTCTTCCAATGATTTTTGTCCGATCGATTATTTTTAAATGGCTGGGTGTGATTTAATGAAATTTGGCATGACGTTAGATCAATATAAGGAGATGATTTTTTTACCGAAAAAAAAATCAAAATGGCTGCCATTTCCAAGATGGTCGCCAAAATACGTCGAAATTTCAACGTTGTTCAATTTCAACGAAAATTAATTTCTATGTAGATTTTGACGCTGCAAATAAGGTTGAATCATCGAATTGGTAGTCTGGGGTGACATCGGCTATTGCTTGCAGTTGCAAATCTAGTTATGTCACCATAGACAACGTCGGGGTGACATGTTGTTATTCTACATTTCTTCTGATTATTATTATTCTTCTTTTTTTTCTTCTTCCAATAACTTTTGTCCGAGCGATTATTTTGAGATGGCTGGATGGAATGATTTCAAACTTTGCACAAAGTTGCATCACTATCTGAAGTTGTATGCTTCGCGTTTAAAATTTTCAAAACGGCCGCCATTTCCAAGATGGCCGCCAAACTACGTCAAAATTTCAACATTGTCCGATCTCAACGAAAATTGATTTCTGGGT
This sequence comes from Modiolus philippinarum, assembly GCA_002080025.1. Taxonomy (NCBI): domain Eukaryota; kingdom Metazoa; phylum Mollusca; class Bivalvia; order Mytilida; family Modiolidae; genus Modiolus; species Modiolus philippinarum. The sequence goes on along the minus strand of MJUU01048779.1, from coordinate 157,319 downwards.
AGATTTTGAGGCTGCAAATAAGGTGGAATCATCGAATGGGGAGTCTGGGGTGACATCAGCTATTGCTTGCAATTGCAAATCTAGTTTCTATTGTAATTATCTGATGCGTCTGTTCTTGTTTTATTTAAAAAGTTTATTTCTTAAACAAAATATTAAAAAAGGAAAATGCAAGGTGTACATTACTGATGATTCGATGCTGTACAAAACGGGTATGCTCTACTGGATATAGAGCATTTTTGTTCACATTGAAAGAAGAGCACCATATTAGACTATGTTTTATGATAGTTCATGACACAACAGTCGGGGTTTTAAAGTCCGTTGTCATAGATATGACGAATTATTCCTTTTCAAAGCAATAAATATGTATTGCTGTGTTCTCATTTCTGTTCAGCGATATTTTACATTAACAATCAGACTAACAAAGTTAGCTTATTTTGACCATCGTTAGTACTTCAGACATTTAATATACCGTCAGTTGTTTTCTAAAATTGCTCTTTTATCTTGAAACACGCTTGAAACATGGTCTTAACCACGGTTAAATGTTTCATTAACCATTTAACCAAATAGTTGAGAGATAAACATTTTAAAACACTGAAAAAAACAATGCTTAACCAGGTTAATATTTTAAAATAAAAAAAAACTGGCCTATAGTGAGGTTTGGTTCAGCGAACAGAAGAATAGCCAAGTAATCAGAATGTCGGAATTTCTAATTTTAATATATTTGTTCAGTTTGTAGGCAAAACATTTCAACTGACAGTCGGCATTCCAGTGGGTACGAATTATGCCCCTCTCCTAACCGATTTGTTTTTGTACATGTACGAAACAAAATTTTTTGTCATAATTATATAAAGTAAGCTAGATACTTAAATTTCTCCTATAATATAAAATGGATGATATGTTGTCACTTTACAGTAGTAAATTTGATGACTATATTTCATTAATATATCCATAAGTACTTGAAATAAAAGAGACAACAAACACAGAAAATTCTGCTTCGCTTTTATATTTACAACTAGATTCAACGAAAGATGTCATCTCAGTACATGAAACTATAACAAAAGACGCGATTTCAATTTTTATATTGTAAACTGCTCACAACACATGTACACCACAATGTTCCGTTTCCCTTTATCAATGAATTTGTCATGGTAGAGCATGTAGTCCCAATCAAGTTCTTTTACAACCTTAATAAACTTTTGAATCAAACAATGACATGATATGGAATTAATGCACACGAGACAAAGTCTCTTCAAACACATGGTTAAACCAAGCAATGGAACAACGCTTATAATGTTGGTCTTAAAGTCACCATGAGGTTGACAGTGTTTCTCAGTAAATGAATTGAAAGGCATCCATATTTGACTTATTAATATTCAATTTTAATATCCACTTCAGAATTTCGTTGTCATTTTCATTTACATTTATGCTTGGTTTGAAACCGGGAAACATGTTACGGATTTCAGATTTTAGATTTTAGACAGAAATTCTTACCTGGTCTCGTGAAATCTGCTTTGGAACAATTTTCCATAAAAGCTTTAGCATTGCCATCCCACAGACAGGAATAGTTTGATGGATCTGGACACAGCAGTCGAGCTCTTATTGCCCATTGTGATGGATCGGGACATGACAGGTTATAGGCAAATATTATACCTATAAACTGAAAAGGCAATCAAAATATGTATTATTTAAGAACTAGATTATTGCAAGCGGACTCTATCCGAATAAGAACATGGACAGACCTTATATTTGTCAATATTTTATACCGAGTTATAGTGAGGTATAAAATGAAGACAAATAAGGTCTGACCTTGTTCTAATTCGCACAGAGCCCAATTGCAATAATTCATTTCCATTCTAATATGTGTAACATACGTTTTGAAAATTCGAAGCGGCTCTCAAAGAACAATATTGGGTTTCAAACTAGATATAGAATATCTCGGAAAACTGCATGCATAAAAAACATTAACTGACAAAGGGAAATATAGTATCTTTCCTTTCAATCGTTGATTATCATAGTTCTACTGTTGAAAGGGCTAAACTTTAAAAGTTCGAGCTTTAGCGAGAACTTTTATGTTTTACCCTTAGAACTTCAATCAACGACTTGTAAATGATTGATTTTATTTCTCTATGCCATTTGCAGGATTTTTAGTTTCTTTCCCGTCGTGAGCCTCAACAATTATACTGTAATATCACCGGAAATGAAATTTGATTGTATGGGAATCAACAAAAACAAAGCTTTCATATATGATTCAAGACCAATTAACAGCGTATGCTTCGAGAAAATACTTGTTACATTGATTTGGACTCAAAATAAGTGTATCTAAGGTATATTTTGCTATTTGAAGATAAGTTTTGAAGATTTGAAGATAAGTTCGTGACCTTTTCAATATCCAATGATATCTCGAGATCAATTTTTGCACATATCGGAGAACACTTTGATCTTTGAATGAAATTGATGAGAACAACATAAAAATTAGAGAAAGCCATATTCTTCATTTTATTTGATATAAGTTGATGGTATCTAATTGAATAATATTATTTTTGTGAAAATATCAAATACGGCTTTTTTTAAATCTAAGTGAGTATACAGGCTTCCTTAAAGAAAATACAGCAATTGAAAATTTTGATTTTAAACACTTTATTATGATGTTTTACATAGATAAGATGAACACCCGTTGCTTGGTGACGGCGTAATCGATTTCAACTGTTGATTTCAGTTCCGTGTCTTCAAGTCAGTTGTTAAGGTGGCTGACTCATCACATTTTTTAATTTGTGTCAGAATTCGGACGTCCTCTGGTTTTATCCAGTTCAATGGCTTAGTGAATTTTGCACACGGACCCCAACTTTTTATTTCATGAATGTCTTTTATGGGTCAAATAAAGATACCTGACAAATTTTCATAAAATTCTTGATATAACTTCATAGCTTTTAGACAAAAAATAGTCCTGATGTTAAATTAGGGGGAAATGTAGAGAAATCCTTCTCCATTGTTCTCCCGCAAATTTTTTTAATGTCTTGTTTCTCCGTTAAAAGCTTGCGGACCTATTTATTTCTTTTAACCATTACATTTAGTCAATATAGGAATAAAAGTCATTTTGGAGGAGTTTATCGATGTGTAAACGCGGCCGACTTACTCACAAACTAAATAAAGTCCGAAGGACTTTATGTAAAGTTTGTGAGTGAAAGGCCGCGTTTACACATCCATAAACTCCTCCAAAATTACTTTTATTTCTTATAATTCCAATTCCTTGCACTTAATACAAAGTTGTGTCTGAATTTGACGTCATCATTCACTGCACTATTTTATCTCGGAGCGTAGTAATCGACAAGAAGCGTTTATCAAAATAACTTCTTTGTTTTTATTGACGTTGACCAATGAAATTAGGCGTTACAAAACCAATTGGAATTATCAATGCTTAATTAAAATAGGTTTCAAGAAATCCTCGATATAAACAACATCAGTAGTGAGCCTTCCTAATTTCTATTCCAATTATTTATGCGTCTATTTGGGTGATTCATTTATTTAAAAAGTTTATTTTTTAACAAAATATTAATAAATGAAATATGCAAGGTGTACATTATTGATGATTTGATGTTGTATTACTCAAATTTGTTGATCAGGTTGGGCGTGTCTGTCCTGGGGTGGTATTTTCCATAGACTTATCAATGTGAGTACTGTTAAAAGGTCGTCCCGCCCAACCAGATCAATAAAATACAGTAATACAATACGCGTATGCTCTATTGGATTTAGAGCATATGTTTGTTCACAAGGCGAAAGAAGAGTACCATTTTAGAATTTTAGAATATGTTTTATGATAGTTCATGACACAACATTCGGGTTTTTGAAGTCCATTGTCATGGATATGGCGAATTATTCCTTTTCAAAGCAATTAATATGTATTGTTGTGTTCTGATTTCTGTTCAACGATATTTTACATTAACAATCAAACTAACTGTACCATTGTTAGTATTCAAGGCATTAAATATATCGTTAAATTTAAGTTGTTTTCCTAAAATTGCTATTGATTGTTTCCTTAACACATCATATTATTACTATTTCTCATTTCTTACTCCCTTTTGTAATCAGGTTATAGGAAAACAATATCACCGCTACATTTACGTAAAAAAATATCGAGTCGCATCTATAGAAATTAAATGCCTTTGACATAAATAAAGAATTTCTCGCGTCGCACTTTGGCCTCAGTGTTAAACATTGTATTATTCAAGCTGATTTATAATGATACAAAAGTTTGTTCTAATTTATTTACCAATTGTGATATGTGTACCATGATAAAAAGTACTATCACCAGGAAACCAAACATTGCAGATTTTTGGTAAAAAAAACAATGCGTGTGTCTAATCACTAAAAATCACAAACAAGGAAAGCATGTTTCCCCGGCATGTTTCGCTCTTTCGGTTTAATTTTCAAACTGTTATGTGAAATTATAATTATAACCTCCGCTTGAAAAGTGCGGGGGGTATATAGTTATGGGTTGTCCGTCCGTCCACCCGTCCTTCCGTACTTTGTCTCATAATTTTGAGTCAGGGTCGATCACTATGGGTCCGGCCGGATACAAAATGTTAACATTCTGTATACGGCTTCCGCTCATAATTTTGGGTCCGGGGTCAGTTATTTTCTGTGAAATTATATGTTTTGCTGAATAGCCGTTGTTTTGACAAGTATTTCAAATTAATTTGACGAAATATTTGACCGTCTAAAAGAAGGGTTTCAATATTCCATGTATCCCTAACCCGTTATATTCCGCTACATTAATCCGAGCGGAAAGAATCGGAGACGGAAAGGGTTTGAATTGTTCGAGTTAGTGTATCCCGAGCCTGAGACAGTTTTCTGGAGCTTGAAAACAAAACACATAAATAACTTTTTTATTTCATTTACGATGTTTTCAAAAATTATTTGTTTCATTTAAAATTATTTGATTTTTTCACGTTATTTCGATGATTTAATTAACTATTTGTATTTTATGTAATAAATTTACGAAAAATCTCATTTTTGTTTTATTTATTCAAGAGTATTTATTTATCATTTTTTTCATGAAACTTTAACACAGTCTTTATGATATAATGTAGATGTGCACCTCCTATTTCAGAATTTGATTTGATTGATTTTCGGGGTTTCATTTAGCAAAACATGGACTTGGCCATTACATTACTAGCGGGTACCCATCTCTTATCCGCTACGCCTCCTGAACCACTGAATAGATTTTCATGAAATTTTAATACAGTCTTTATGACAACATTTAGATGTGAATCTCTTATTTCAGAAATTGATTTGATTGGTTTTTTTACGTTACAAGTGGGTACCCATCTCTTATCGGCTACTCATCCTGAACAACTGAATAGATTTTCATGAAACTTTAACACAGTCTTTATGACAAAATGTTGATGTGCACTTTCTATTTCAGAATTTGATTTGATTGATTTTTAATTTCTGGAATCAAATGGGAATGTGGAGGTATTTATTAGTCAGCTTTGAGTTGTTATTACTTCCCTTTGGGTCGTTGTCTCTTTGACACATTCCACGTTTCCCTTCTTTTTCCTATTTGGTCACAGTTTTCTAGTCACCTTGAATAAGTAACAAATCCACAGTACACAATATTTGAAAGAACTATTGTGTCTTAGTTTATTTCTAACTGGCTAAATGAATGAATTGAAGATCTTTGAACTTACTCCAATATTAAACTATGTCCCCAACTTGTATCCTTATATTTGATAAGTACCGACCCGGAAGGCATCTGTTTAGAAGAAAAACATTCAATTTTTTTTATGATAATTTTGGCCCTAGTAATTGTTTCAGATGAAAAGATCTTTGAATGTACTTTCCATAGGTTAAACTAAGGTCCTACCTGATGTGCAGGCATTAGGTGACATATCAGCGCCAAAGTAAGAAAACTTAGTCCTCGTAAGTCAAATCAGTGCCAAGTTATGGAGGACTTGTTTTTCAACAGACTATCGGAATTCCAATGGGCACAAACTGTGCACCTCTTTTAGCCGATCTATTTCTCCACTCATATGAAGCTGAATTCATCGAAGGGCTTCTTCAAAATAAAGATAAAAAACTGGCCAAGTCCTTTAATTTAAGCTTCCGTTATCATGGTTATATAGATGATATTTTATCACTAAACAATCCTCGCTTTGGTGATTTTCTTCATCTTATCTAAAAGAGCTAGAAATTAAGGATACTACAGATACTTCCATATCAGCCTCGTTCCTTGACCTTCATCTTGAAATTGACAAAAGAGGTACATTACAAACTAGGCTATATGCCAAACGCGATGACTTCACTTTTCCAATAGTCAACTTCCCCTTTCTTTGTAGCAACATTCTATAAGCACCAGCATACGGAGTTTACATCTCCCAACTCATTCGCTACTCAAGGGCCTGTGGCCGATACAGTGACTACCTTGATAGAGCTCGGTTGCTTACAAATAGGCTACTTAAGCAAGGGTATGTTGCCCTTAACTTGAGGTCATCACTACAGAAGTTTTACGGTCGACCTCACGATCTTGTGGACCGCTATGAGATCTCTGTTTCCCAGATGACAACAGTTCTTTCTCTTTGCCACTAAAGTTTGTTTTTCCTCTACCGGATTTGACTTTACTACCGGAGTTGACATGTTCAATATGGCGGGTGTCTTATAAGAAGCAGGAGATGCTTACTCTACCGGTGCACCAGAACTCACCCATGGTTTTTTATTGGGTCCGTGTTGTTCATTTATGTATATCGGCATCTATTCAAGTATAGAATAGATGCATTTATTGCAGAAACATTAACAAGAGTTGTCGCGCTTTGTACAAGTTCGTTATCATTATCATCCAGAACTCCTTTATGAAGCCCCGTTTGTCACAGGGGCCGGTAACATACGATATTGATAGACCGGGTCTGGGACCCGGTCTATCAATATCGTATGTTACCGGCCCCTGTGCCGTTTGTCCCCGGAGTATCGAGTTACCTCCCTTAGGACATATATAAAGCAGCACGTGGCTAATTTACGCTTAAACATATTTTGTGTTTTGCACTAAACATATTCAAAAAAGCACACACAAAACAATTCAGAACACGATGTTAAATGCCATTGTAACTAATAGATATTCTGATGCATAAAATGCGCAAAGGGATTTTGATCAGCAGACGATATTTTAATTTGTTCATACTCGGCTAATATACTAAATACCGAAGTTAAAAAATGAACAGTTAAACTATGAACAAATATTTTCAAACTAAATGTATGGAGTAAATGTGCATATAGTAAGAGGGTGTCTGTAAAAACGGGGATTTGTGGGGTCCACTTCTTGTTAAAGTTTATTCCTGGTACTTGTAATTAATCGGTTATCATTTTCGTTTTATTGAGGAATTAAAAAAGATAAAAGATGAGAAGAAGTAAAAGATCATCTACAAGCGTTTACTCCAGCTCTAATGCTAAAGGGGGCAAGACAAGAAAGCAGACCAGGACAAGTGATGTCAGTAACCACGCTATGCCAACTACTAGTAGTAATCCAGAAGGGGGCCCTACATCTACGGAGGAAAACTCAATTCCAACTCCTCAAGTGTATACTGGTACTCCCAGAAGTTTTGTTCCGGAGGTCAACATTATATCCTCCAGGGAGGAAGCTACTCCACAGAATGTAACAGAGACTCCTGTTACTAGAACAGTTACAAATGAAGGTATAATGCAAACTCCATTAACCCCAAACCCTAATTTTGTACCAGTACAAAGCATACACTCTGAAATTGGTGGCCATGTTCCGATATCGACAAAAACAAAAATATTAAATGGAGATTACATCGATCTGGCACAAGTTCTTATTACGCAAAATGCTGAAAAACCAGAGAAACAAATGGTTTTAGTCAATGGGGTACTACGAACAAAAGAATTACCAAAACAAACAATAAATTCCATTGAAAAATGGACTGATGCTTTTATAGTTTTCTCCAGTATTTACTTAAGTGTTCATCCGGACAAATACCAGGACATATTAAAATACATGCAAGTAGTTCGCCTTGGGGCATCTCGCATTCAAGGTATGGGATGGAAATCATACGATGAACAATTCAGATACAAAATGGGCGTAAACCCATCTAATTCATGGGGTTGCATTGACCAGGAGTTGTGGTTATTGTACATGGTAAATACACATACAACACTGCAAAAATATAATACAATTCAAGCAAAACAAAACAATGCATATAACATGAATTCAACATTCAATAAATGTTATTGGTTTAATAACAAAGGTGTGTGTGATCGTTTAAATTGTAATTATGCACACGTTTGTATCCGGTGTTCTGGTCCATATCCTATTATTTCATGTAATTTTAGCAACCAAAGCTATGCATTTCGTCCTAGGGCAAACCTTCCACAAATTGGTATGAGTAAAATGCCACCGTCAGTAAGACCGAACCCCAGGTTCCCTATTGCAACAAGTAGGCCGCCCTTTCGAGCACAAGGAGCACGGTCTATGGGACCTAGGCAGTTCACCTCTCAACGCTGACAAGATTATTGAATATTTACAAAATTATCCGAAGAGGGACGTTGTTATCGAATTGCAGAACGGTTTAAAAATGGCTTCCGGTTAAATTATACGGGTCCTAGAATGTTTCGGGACTCTTAGGGCGAATTGCAGGTCCATTCGAAGAATTGCCCATATCAAACTTGCAGATTTCCCCAATAGGCCAATAGGCCTTGTTCCCAAGTCTAATGGGGGAGTCCGTCTCATTACACATTTGTCTTATCCGAGTGAATACGGCATAAACCAATTTATTGAACCAGAGCATTGCATGGTCAAATATGCGTCATTCGATTCTGTTATTGAAATGTTAAGTAATTTAGGCAGGAACGCGGAAATGGGGGTCATGGATATCAAAAGTGCTTTCCGTCTACTAAGGGTACATCCTGGGGATTTCGACTTATTAGGGTTCAAATTTGACAACGAGTATTGCATTGACAAATGTTTGCCGATGGGTTGCGCGTGTAGTTGTCGAATTTTTTAGTCATTTTCTACATTTATTCAATGGTTAGTACAAAGAAAATCAGGCCTTCAGTCATTGTCTCATTACCTTGGTGATTATTTCCTAGCGGGTTCCCAAAATTCAGGACATTGTAAACTATTAATGGATTGTTTGTCGGATACATGCGCAGAATTGGGTGTACCACTAGCAGAGGATATATTGGTGGGGCCAGTTACAGTACTGACCTTTTTAGGCTTGGAAATCAACACCGAGGATATGTTAATAAAAATTTCCCAAAATAAGCTTGATATGTTGGTTGAAACCCTTGAAAATCTATTAAAAATGAAAACAATAACTTTGAAAGATCTGCAGTCACTGGTTGGGTCACTTAATTTTTTCTGTAAGGCTATTCGTAGTTCACGTGCATTCAATAGAAGGTTTTATGATCTGACAGTTCGTGCATGCAAAAAGACCTCATCATCTCATTAAGATAACCAGTGAAATGAAAGAGGATATTCAGATGTTGCTTGTTTTTTTAGTTCTTACAATGGTAAAACATATTTTCCCGAATCTGTATGGTCAAGCAACGAAGTTTAAGAACTGTATACGGATAGTTGCACAAGCGTCGGATGCGGTGCTTATTTTTCCGGGGAATGGATATACTTTGGGTGGCCAGACGAGTGGTATGGCTCAAGTGCAATCGGAAACATAACTTTTCTAGAATTTGTCCCCGTTGTTTTGTCATTGATACTCTGGGGTTCACAGCTATGCAACAAGAAAATCTTGTTCAATATTGACAATATTAGTCTGGTTCAAATTCTGAATACACAAACATCGCGTTGTAAACCAATCATGGCGCTTATGAGACCGTTTGTTCTTTCTGCAATGCAAAATAATATAATATTCAGGGCTAATCATATTCCCGGGAAAACTAATCAAATCGCTGATTCTATTTCTCGGTAGCAATGGTCACGATTCAGAGTAATGGCTCCAAATGCCAGGCAGATGTCGCGGGAAATACCGGCACAGTTTCTGACGATTATCTCCAATTTGAAGTTAACAGACTTTTAGAAAATGCAATGGCATCAAATACCATCAAAACGTATCAAACAGGACTTTCAGCTTTCCAAAATTTTTTAATAAAATATAATATAAAGGCCGTTTAGCCCCCAAAACTTGATACAATAGTTCAGTTTGTAGCTTATCTGTCAATCAGTGGATTATCAGCTAACACGGCACAATCTTATGTTTCTGCCATTGCATATCAATGCAAAATTCAAAGTTGCCCAGATATCACAAATAATTTTATTGTATCTAAAGTAATTGAAGGTATAAGAAGAACTAAGAATAAGGTGGACACAAGACGTCCCATCACGCCTTTTATTTTAAACAAACTAATAAGCTTTCTACCGGCTACATGTCACAATAATTTCAAAGTCAAATTGTACAGAGCAGCGTATACACTTTGTTTTTGGGGGTTATTTCGTGTCGGAGAAATAGTCATATGTACCGTGCGTGAAGAGAATTCTCATGCATTATTAAACACCGATGTGTGGTTTGAACAAAATGGGCAACAACTTGTGGTTCGTTTTTGTACATCAAAGACTGATCAGTTTGGCAAGGGTGTCACGTTAATAATACCAAAAATAAATGACGCAACGTGTGCAGTTCTGAACATGCATGAATATCTGAAAATCAGAACCACGCGGCCTGGTCCTCTGTTCTGTCATATTGATGGAAACCCATTAACACGGTACCAGTTTTCGGCCATTTTAGCCAAAACTTTACAGGTCGCAGGCATTGTGGACTCAAACCAATACAAAACGCATTCTTTTAGAATAGGTGGGGCAACAGCATTTTCGATGGCTGGTTATTCAGAACAAAAAATTAGGGAAATAGGTCGATGGAAATCTGCAGCCTTTAGATCTTACGTTCGCCCATCAGCTGTTTATGATCCCAAAACCTTAAATTAGTTTCATATTTCAGGTTTAACTGTATGGATAATAGGATCATCCATAGTAAAGGGGGCCAAATTTTATGCTTTCGGCAGACCTGGTGGGTCAAACCTTAACCTTGAAAGATATGGCATTAGATTATGGTGGCAGGGCTATAGTGGCTTGACGTTTGGGGACCTCAAATCCAAAGTGAGGAACATGCTTAAGTATGAAGATCCACCCGGAATTTTAATTATTCATTGTGGAGGAAACGATATTGGCCGCAGACCTTTAGGTGACCTTCGTTTCACTTTAAAATAAGAAATTTCTGATATTCAAGCTATGATGCAAGACACAGCAATTGTTTTTTCTCAAATTTTGCCTAGAACTTCTTGGCGATATTCGGTCAATTATGAGGCAATGGATCGTTCCAGAAATAGATTAAATAGTGCACTTGCTACTCACACTTTAAATATGGGGGGTGGATATATAAGGTACCCAGACCTTAAGTCCTCTCAAAAAATGTTGTGGGCTGACGACGGAGTACATTTATCGGGATTAGGGAACGAAATTTTTTTGAATACCCTTCAAAATGCTATCGAAGGTCTTGTTCTTAAAGGGAAGATGGTAAATCCCTGAATATTTTGAAGTCCCTGAATATTTTGGAAGTTATAAGTTTGGTCCGGTTGAACGGTATTGGTGCCTCCCCCACTTTGTGGCGGTGATCGCGATATTGAAATTGTTTCCAATATCGAGATCATTTGGCAGTTGCGGCATCAATTCCTGATTAGAGATATAGTGAACCTCTGTTCTCAGGGTTTACAATGTGAATACTGAACTTGTTGATCTCTGTTCCCAGGATCAACTTCGTTTAAAGTGTGTGTACTGAATATAAGTTCTATTTTGCGATTTCAAGAAATATTTTCGTCAAGCATAAACATTGACATTTACTGTTTTTGATTGAACATTTTGCCAAGGGATGAAAAGTGTGAAAATACCACTAGTATAACTTTGAACTTTGCTAAATATTAATGTTTGCTTAAGACATTTCGAATAGGTTTAGTGAACTTTGCTAATTTTTGCTAAACTTTGCTAATTTTTGCTAAACTTTGCTAATGTTTGCGAAACTTTGCTAATATTTGCTAAACTTTGCTAATATTGTAAATAATATGTTCAGCCGTGACCAAACATTCGCCATTTATTAATAAACATGTATTCTCGTATATTTTATTTTCTACAATATTTTCAGCCAATAAGTGCGTGTCTTCATTTTCTTTTCTGTGCCGTGCTCATGTTATATCATCGTTTCTTTGTTTTTCCGACGTTGCCATTGCCCTTGGATTGTTCTTTTCAGACTGACGGTTCAGTTCTCACTTACTGTAGTATATGACAAAACAACAAAAACATGTAATTGTATTTTGTTTGTATTTTTTCGGTGCTGACATTTTTGCGTCTATTTCTATATAAATTAGATTGGCACTGCAAGTTTCAAATTACCAAGCTATCTGGAGATTATATAATTTTTTCAACTGTATATGTGTATACTGATAGAACAATTGATATTTTATCATAAGTAAAAAGATAGTAAGATTCAGAATGAAAAATAATTTTCATTCGGAGAGTGTTTTTAAAGAGAAAGGCAGAGGCGGGATTTTATTTATTTATTTATTTTTATAACTTCTCTTTTTTTTTGAGTACCACTTCTCTGTGTATTTCCTTTTTAGTTAAAGCATAAAAAGCTGTATTGGACTGTAATAAAAACATACCAAACTACAGACTGATAGTAAGAACTTCATTTTCCTCTCTCCTTTCCTGTATTCTCGATCCTGTAGAATAAAAAAATTGCTGAAATGAGATGAAACTTATTTTCATTCTGCTTTCGAGCTTTCCATTCATATGCAATGATTGCAGTTTGTTGTATTTACTTAAAGTAAAAAGTTACATTGAGGAAAAGACCAGACAAGTGTGCCCTATTAATGGCACATCCAAATCTCGGTGCTAAGCTGATGTTGGTGTTATATCCCATCGAATATTTTTTTTTGGTTGTTCATCTGTTTTGAAGAGTCATCAATTGTCCAAACGAACTTCTGCAAAACCTCAACCTGTAATGTTTGTACATATTGTTGTTCAATGGCTAAAGTGTTCAAACCTGCTGATTATACATGTAGTGCCAATGTTCTGACCCTTTATTTTGATCCCGATTTCAAGTTAAATCCTTTATTATGCCAATTACACTCATTTGAATGAAAGTATAAAGCATAGTTTAATTTATATTTGTTGACGATCCCGCATCTATGACCAGAAAAGACATATATGCTAAACCCACCAAGATATATTATTTTTATCATTATCAGAACATTTTTTATGTATTCAATAACCTCATAAATAAAAAATTACTATTTGTCCGTATAAAACCTATCGCACTTTACAGTCCTGTTTTAGATCACTTATTTATAGATGATTTTCAATATTTGGTTCTTAGTGTTGTTGACAAGCAAAAATTGCTGGGAAGACCATACATCTCATTGGAATGTTGTAGTTTGGTGTGAGTTTACTTGTTATCATTAGATCTGATATTCTGTTGCAAATAAACGTAATTGTTATTTTCATATATATTTAGAGTCCAGTGATTAGTTGAATTGTGGTCACATGATCTTGTATATTTCTTGGAGTTGTCAATAAATCTAAGAATTGACTTTATATATTGACCTCTGCTAAAAAAAGATCAGTTTTACATTATCATTAAAGATAAGGGATAAAAGACGAATTGACTTTATGAATTAACTTCACGTATTGACCTAAGACTAAAAATAGAATATTAATTAAAAGTTTCTTTTTTTTTTTTTAATTGCAAAATTTCTTAAATATTATTGATTTGTCTATTTCAAATATACAAAACAGGCGTATACTCAATTCCGTGAATCTATAATAGAAAATATAGATGCCAAAAAAAAATATCATATAAAATTGAGATCTATAAAAATTCGTAAACTTGGAAAATAATAAAACTATATTATAGCCTATTAAATTCGGTCAATGGAGAAATTTATTGACATGAGAAAGGTCTATGGACACTCGGACTACGTCCTCGGTCAATATACTTGTCTCATGTCAATAAATTTCTGCATTGACCTCACTAATAGGCTATAATTGTATATAATTAACCAGTTATGTAAAATATGTTTAAAATTGCCCATTCAATACTAGATGTTTAGATCAAATATTGATTGTTTAACAGGACAAATATGGAAAAGCAGGCCCGATATAGATTTACTAGCCAAATATGGATTTACTGGCTCTATACGGGTTTTACTGGCTCAATACGGGATTTACTGGCCCAATACGGAAATTTTACTTACTGTTCCGCTATAATGTAATTTCATAACATATGCTCAAAGAAATGTTAAACTGTCACAAATAATCGTCTGTAGAAATTGAATCGTTGCATTTAATTGTAACCATAGACTTCTCCCTATTCAAATAACTAAATACCGAAGTTACTGTGAATTTACTTTCTGCATCTGCGCATTTCGACAACTTATGTCTCTTCAGTGCAGATTAAATCTAAACGTTTGGAAGACCATAAACTCAAAGATGTTTAAAACTGATAGAGAACAAATAACCAAAGTGATCTAAATGTTAAGGCAAAATCAGCTAAGGACAGGGCTTTGCGTGAGGGAGATAGTCCTTAGTTTTCAACAAAATTTACAAAAATTTAGATATTTTAAGGTTCCAAAAATAATCGACTTTCGGGTCAGCACCGAAGTACTGACTACTGGGCTGGTGAATACCCTCGGGAACTTACAGTCCACCAGCAGTGGCATCGACCCAGTGGTAACAAATAACTAAATACCGAAGTTACTGTAAATTTACTTTCGGCATATGCGCATTTCGACAACTTATGTCTCTTCAGTGCAGATTAAATCTAAACGTTTGGAAGACCATAAACTCAAAGATGTTTAAAACTGATAGAGAACAAATAACCAAAGTGATCTAAATGTCTAAGGACAGAGCTTTGCATGAGGGAGATACTCCTTAGTTTTCAACAAAATTTACAAAAATTGAGATATTATAAGGTTCCAAAAATAATCGGCTTTCGGGTCAGCACCGAAGTACTGACTACTGGGCTGGTGAATACCCTCGGGAACTTACAGTCCACCAGCAGTGGCATCGACCCAGTGGTAACAAATAACTAAATACCGAAGTTACTGTAAATTTACTTTCTGCATATGCGCATTTCAACAACTTATGTCTCTTCAGTGCAGATTAAATCTAAACGTTTGGAAGACCATAAACTCAAAGATGTTTAAAACTGATAGAGAACAAATAACCAAAGTGATCTAAATGTCTAAGGACAGAGCTTTGCATGAGGGAGATACTCCTTAGTTTTCAACAAAATTTACAAAACTTTAGATATTTTAAGGTTCCAAAAATAATCGGCACATACATTATAAATGACAGTATTTATTTCTTTTTCACGATGTATGTTTCATTTGAGTGGTGAAATACACAATCCATTGATTTTAACAAAAGCTTTTGAAGATGCGGATTTATTTGTTGCCTCTTTTCAGTGTATTTGTTCCACAATCTGCTTATTCTATTGATGGTACCCGAATAGGGATTTCGTTCGTTCTGTTTTGTTCCTTGTTTATTTCATTTTTAGGAGGGGTGACTATGCTATTTGCTTTAGAAAAATGAATGCTGAACGGCAAGAAAAACAAATTTGAGTCATGGGAGTCAGAGATTTATATATATAGCATAATTGATTTTTACAATGTGGAAACTGGATAATTGCAGTAACATTTACAAATCAGAGGAATGTGCATGTCACATATTTTATGCTTGGTGGATCAGTGGAATTTTATTATTTATTAAAATATCAACAAGAAAAAAAGAAATAAAATAAAATAAATCGGAAACAGTTAACGCAATCATATTCGATAGTTATTTCACATAACTGGTTAATAAAGGCGTCATAGAATGTCATTTTTCATATAAGTCCTGCATTTTGTTCTCGGACAGTCGTATTGGGCCTCGGACAGCCGTATTGGGCCTCGGCGTTGCCTCTGCCTCGGCCCAATACGGCTATCCTTGGTCCAATTCGACTGTCCTTGGACATAATACAGGACTTATATGAAAAAATGCCATTCTATAACACTATAATATTCATTCAGATGCGAAACAGTGATTCTTGAAACATATATATGTATAATAAACAATGAAAAAATGTGAAGTAAATGAACATGAGACATAGTATACAAATACATGGTATAAGCATAGGAACAACGCTCTAATTGTTGTTCTTCATCTTGAAGTCACCATGAGGCCTTCAACAACGAGTTATGCTCATACCTCACAGTAAGTTCAAGACGCTTCCTACCATTGGTTTGAGCGGGATTCTTTGCAGAGTACGTCGAACAACGCTACATCCTTAGTAGTAACATGAGTAAGTATATAAAAACAACAGAAACAACTTGGGAAATTATAACTAAAAAGGTGCTTATTATTAGAAAAGAATCTTCTGTCACGCGTCACACTTAAACCCGACGGGATATCATATCCGAACCAAATGAAAACACATTTGAAATGAGTTTTAGGATCGACCACGATGACTACAACAAAATACATTGAGGAAATGTTACACATTTAATGTTTGAAAATTTTGGTGGGGATGCAAAACCTTTACAAATCCTTTACGTCAATCTCATTTTCATTAAAGACAAATAACAGAATACGAACCTTCTTTTCGTATGTTCATTTTATGAAGAAACTTTTGATTAATTAAATAATGAACACGGAATATGTGTTAACTGACCTGTCAACAAATTACCATCCTGGAGAATAAACGTATTTTGGAGGTAAACTCATGATTAAAATGAAAAATTGTACAAATATTGAAGTCAAAATGGCGCCCTTTGAAAGAATATTTTGTTAAAGCAAACAAGTAATATATATTATTTTTTTCAAAATCAACGAAGCAGTTTAAAAGTGTGAATAACAGATACAATGACCGATTACACTTAATAGTTGGATCGATTCTATTGAAACTCTTTCTTCATATGGGCTCTTAATGGGAGTTTTTTTTCCGAAATCCAGATTAGTCGCCTAGGGTATTCACCAACACAGAAGATCAAAGTCAAACGTCAAAAAGCTTTATATAAAGTCGATAAAATGATAAAACAATGCAACATAAGCTCCAATGAGCTTTTTAAATCGACTAAAATGGTAATAGGGTAACTTGCTATATTTAAAATTTTGAGACTGTTTAAAACTAAGGAGTATCTCCCCAATGCAAAGCTCTGTCCTTAACCAACTATACCACAACGGTTATTTTTTTTTTATCAGATTTTATATATCTTTTGGTTTATGGTTTGGCTTGATCTAAGCTGAAAAGATATAAGATGTCAAAATGGCCATCTGCATATAATAACTCAGTGGACCGATATGAAAAAAGGTCATGTTTTAATCTGCAATTGCTTCCAATATAAGCATTTCCAAGCTGATATGTTCCAGAGAGGTTGAAAATTGCACATTTTGATAATAATTTTACCTATAAAAACCAAATCACTATCTATAAAAATATGATAAGTTACCTCAACGTAACTTATCTTTCATGTAGAGGCCATAAAGTAAAAATCGTACTAGAAATAGGTCATCTTGGATTTACTGTGGACCTATCGGACATGACTGCTATCAAAGAACTATTTTGAGAAAGTAAATTTTTTATTGACCAAGATGATTTTTTTTTAAATCTTTGAAAGTATTTGTATTCGCTGGTGTTAAATATAAATCCCGCTGATGGCCATCAAGCATTTATTGTCGGGACTTGCCAGAGTCCAATTTAAACAAGTTCCCTCTTGATCGGCATCCTAGATGAGGTGCGAATCTGTAGGACATATTTGATATGTAATCCTTGACTAGCTTAACATATTTGCAATTCAAACTTAATTCTGTCTTGAAAACGGTTTTTGAAACACAACTTGACCAGATCACAAAAAATCATGAAAATTCGACCAAAAAGGGACTCTTGAACTTACTATGAGGTATGAGCAAAGCTCATTGTTGAAGGCTTCATGGTGACTTCAAGATGAAGAACAACAACAAAAGCGTTGTTCCTTTGCTTGTTTTTTTACCATGTATGTGGAGAGACTTACTTTTACGAATGATCACGTCATGGACTGCAACGTTTTGGTACCAAATGGATTCTGTGATTATTTGACCACTGAAGGATTGTTGTGATCAGGTTTGGTTACAACTAGATCAGTGGTTTCAGAGACCAAATTCTTTTGAAGGCTCCAAGATTAAACTATATTTTCCACCGCACCGGTAGGTATTTTCACCGCCGACCACTTTAAATCATGAAATGACCACTAAAACGAGCATTAAAATTTAAACATATGCTAATATACCATTATACTATTTTATTCATAAAGAAACTTTTAAAATATAAATAATACAGAGTGGCATAAATACCGCGTAAAATTTAATAAAAAGATCGACTAAATAAAGTTTCAAAATTACTTTTTTTTTAATTAAGATGTCACTATGATATATTCTTTATTTTATCTTTTCATAGGGTATGTTTCACGCACATTAACTAATGCACATTTATCACGACAGGAATACAAAACAAGATACTGGGCAAAATTAAAGAATAAAAGAATACACAGGAAATAGAAATTAAAATGAATGTCACCAAGAAGAAAATGCACACTTTAAATCTAATCAAATGCAAAAATGGGTTTTACATCTTGCCTAGGACAAACCTAAATCGTGATTTAAGACAGAAATGTTAAACTAACATTGAGGTAGAACGATCTACAAACTATAGTTTTGTCAATTTTGGTCCACACAAGTGAAATCCGGATCAGAATAAGGAGTGACCAATGAAATCCATCGAAAGATCAGTCTATGACGTCACACTTTAACTATAGTTCGACAAGAGTCGAGTGGACTATTACTCTTGTTTAACAAGACATGCGCAGTTAACCAAAACATTGCGTACAATAGTAAGATTTTGCTATTGTTGAACAATAGTTACTATTGTTGTGGATCGAACTGCTTCTATGTTTCTCCCTGGTGGCCATCTTGGCAGTGAGTCTGGGAGTAATATAACATTAGTCCCCCGCTGAGTTATAGCTCTCCGGATACCTTCATTGACTAACTTTGGTTCTAATGGGACTAGCAGTTTTGGAGACCCAAAATGGTCCAATGTTAACTGTGTTCCATGCTATCAAACATCTTGAATGAGGTTTTGACCTACAGGATACCTTTATGGAATGGACCACCTAAGGACCATTTTGAGTAAGTTTGGTTCTAACTGGACTAGTAGTTTCTGAGAAGTTCTTTGAATGTCCTATGTTACACTGTGTTCAATTCTGGCAGCCACCCTGGATGAGGTACAAACCTACTGTATACCTTTTTTGGAATGAACCATCTAGAAACATTGTGACTAAGCTTGGTTCTAAATGGATGTGTAGTTTCTGACACCTTTGCATGTGTTTTCTTTAGGGTCCAATGTTCAACTATTTTCCCTGCTGGTGGCCTTGTTGGATGAGGTGTAGACCTGCGGGATACAATTTTTAAAGGGGACCACCCATGATCATTATTACCAAGTAAGGTCTCAATTTGCAAATTGATTTAATAGATAAATAAATAAATAATAATAAATAAGTTTTATTTAAAGTCGGCATGTAAAATGTAACAAACAAACATAAGCTCTATAGAGCTTTTAACCGACATACATATATACATAAGTAAAACACACAAGCACAAGATACAAAGCAACTAAAAAAGCAGTGTCATGCAAGCAAATAAATAAAAAAAGCACTAAAAACACATAGCACAAGCAGAATAGAAATACAAAAAATGGCATAAATTAATAGCAAATCAAAACATAAAAGCAAAGGAAAGAAAAAACCTGATATGTGATATTTAAATAGATATGGCATGAATTAATTTATTATGACTTAAATACAGAAAACTGAAGATAAAAGTTATTTACATGCATTACATTTGCACTGATTTCCATTCCAGGATTGTATTATATTCTTGAACTGATTAAAATTTGAAATTTTTCTAAAATTATCAGTTAATTCGTTCCATAAAAACAGCTGCTGCATATCTAAATAAGAGTTCTTACCTGTCCTCACTCTAGGTATATCTAAAATGTTTGAATATCTAAAACTGTAATTATTGTTTTTAAAAGTGACTAAATTATTTAAACATGCAGGGACAAATTATATAAAATTTTAAAACATTCAAGTGCCATAGTGCGCATTCTCCTTACTTGTAGTGATGGTACCTTAGCTATCTGTAAAAGATCTTCGTATGTGCATATTTAATCTTCATAAATAAAAGGCAGAGCTCTTTCCTGTATTTTTTCTAATTTCTACTGTATTTGATTTGGAACAAAAATGCCATGATAGAGGACAAAAATTAAAATTTGATAATATAAAAGTATGAAATATAGTAAGTTTATTTAATTTAGACAGATGAGAAGATCTGAGAATGAAAAGTTAGCGATGGAAGAGGGATGCCAAGTTATGGAGAAGCTCTCTCTGGCTATAGACAAGTAAGCTAAAAATACTTGGAATTTTAGATATAATCACCTTCAGGCTGAATTCATAATGATTTTTCTTAGGAAAGCATAGCGCTCATTGTCACATATCTATTTGATTCAACTTGCATGATCAGTTGTCAAGAGATTTTGACATTAGAACTGAGGACTCTCAATTTTTTTTTTTACTTGCTTGTTTTAGTTTTATTTGTTAATGTCACAAACTATGTTTATATGACAATAAATATTTGATTTGATTTGTTAAGTGTCTGCAGTAGACATGTTCTTATAGAACACTGACATTTCCCTAAATTTAGTTTCTGCAGATGGTCATTTCTACAACTTTTCAAAGCAGGGGGGGGGGGGCAATGCTGGTGTGTTAGTTGTAGTACTATGGTTACACAGAAGGAACATTTTTTTGTGACAGCATGTTGTAAGTGGTGATTTTTTCAGTATTCTTTATCTTCACTTTATTCGACAATATTCTAGTTTGGCTAAATTTGCATACAAAGGAATATACTTTTAGAGATGTAGTACAGTAAACAATAATAAAAACATGAACATTTCAGTCCATTAAAAACAAAAGTCTAATTGAAGAAGTCACGAAGTTTAAAACCCAAGAAAAGACCCACTTGTACTGTACAGACAATTTCTTCAGTTTTTGTCCCGTTTTCACTATCCCTGAACAGTGAGAGAAATTGTTTCTCCTCTCTAGAGAGAATGTCGTTCTTGGCAAGTGATTGGCTAAAATTCAATTATGACATCAAACATGTTTGCCGTTTTCTACTTTGCCATTGTGAAACCATGAAACTAGAGGCTCAGAGACTGAGCCTGTATCCCCAACCTGACGAAATGCTTTTATGCCATGCATGACCCATATGATGATAGGATTTTCCCATAGGGTCCAATGTTAAACTATGTTCCATGCTGGCAGCTATGTTTTCTGACAGATGGTAACGAAATGAGCAATTTATTTTAAGGACTTTCCATTCATCATTCCTATTAAGTTTGGTTGAATTTGCTTCAGAGGTTTCTTTGGAAAAGATGAAAATGTAATTTTTCCCAAAGGGTCCAAAGTTAAACCTAACTTCCGTGCTGGCGGTCATGTTTTTTTATCGGATCTTAACCAAATGAGCAATCTTTGCTAAGGATTTTAGTACATCATTCCTGTAAAGTTTGGTTGAAGTTGCTTCAGAGATTTCAGAGAAGATGGAAATGTGATTTTTCCAATAGGGTACAATGTCAAACCTAAGTTCTGTGCTGGCAGCCATGTTTTTTGTCGGATCAGAACAAAATGAGCAATCTTTGTACAGGACCTTTGGTACATCATTCCTTCAAAGTTTGGTTGAATTTGCTTCAGTGGTTTCAGAGGAAAAGATAAAAATGTGATTTTCCCATAGGGTCCAATGTTAAAATGTTCTGTGCTGGCGGCCATATTTTTATTGGATCAGAGCGAAATGACCAATCTTTGTTGAGGACCTTTAGTACATAATTCCTGTAAAGTTTGGTTGAATTTGTTTCAGTGGTTTCAAGGGAGAATTCAAAAAGGGTCCAATGTTAAACTAAGTTCCGTGCTGGCAACCATGTTTTTTTTATCTAATCAGAAGGAAATAAGCAATTTTTGTGAAGGACCTTCCATACATCATTCCTGTAAAGTTTGGTTGAATTTGCTTCAGTGGTTAGAGGAGAAGATGAAAATGTGAAAGGTTAATGGACGACAGACGATGGACGCCAAATGATTGCAATAGCTCACACTGACCCTTTGGGTAAGGTGAGCTAAAAAAGGCTACAATACCTGAGGACGTCACGCTCAAGAAACCTTTATTTCAGATTGTCAGAAAAGGGGGTCATTTTTTTGGGTCCAAAATCTCCTTAAAATCATTAGAGAAAAAAAAATCCACAACCATATCTCATAAGAAACGACATTTCTATCTCTCAATAGTGAAATTTTCAAATATTTTAAAATCTCAACAAGCCTCGGGTTTAAAAATAAAAAAAAATTAACTATCTCTAGTGTAGAAATGTTGTTTCTCACTCAATGCAGTTGTGGATCCTATATACTTATCATTTGCTCTAAATTGTCTTATCCTGGATGATGATAATTTGCCTCTGATGAGAATTCGGATCATCAGATGATATCACAGGAGATTTAGGAAAATGTTTATAAAACTAGTACATGAAAATGGAAAAATAAAGGGGTTGGTACCAAAACCAGATGCTCCCAGGAGCCTGTATCGCTCACCTGGCTTTCAGTTGCCACAATCAAGATAACATTGTAAGTTATACATATGAACTTCAGTCCCTCAAACTTTGGTAGTTCAAACACCACCAATATCTTGAACTTATTTTAAGTCTTATCATGTTTTACTATATTTCTTTGTTGGGCTTTTTTGACAAAAACATTCTTTCTAAGGACAACTTTTGACACATGTTTTGAAGTTGAGACATCATTTTGTAAATGGAAGTCAACAACAATTTTCAACACCATATTTTTAAGTTACATCAATATCTATTTGGAAACCAAATTTCATTGAAATCAGACTATGTTGAATTTTTCTGCCCTTTTTTGTGGCCATTTTAAAAAGGGCGCTCAACAAACAATTTTCAAATCCAGTTTTGAAGTCCCACATCAATATCTATTTGGAAACCAAATTTCATTGAAATCAGACAATGTTGAATTTTCCCACCTTTTATGGCGGGCAACTAACAATTTCCAACACCAGTTTTGAAGTCGCAACATCAATATCCACTTCGAAACCAATTTCATTGAAATCAGACAATGTTGAATTTTCCCGCCTTCTTTGGCAGCCATTCTGAAAATGGCTGTAGGTGAACAAATTTGAACACCAGTTTTGAAGTTGCAACATCAATATCTATTTTGAAACCAAATTTCATTGAAATCGGACAATGTTGAATTTTCCCGCCTTTTTTGGCAGCCATTTTGAAAATGGCAGTAAATGAACACTTTTCACCAAGGGTTTTGAAGTTGCAACATGAATATCTATTTGGAAAGCAACTTTCCTTGAAATCGGACAATGTTGAATTTTCCCGCCTTTTTGGCGGCCATTTTGAAAATGGCAGTCAACAAACAATATTTAACATCGGTTTTGAAGTTGCAACATCAATTCCTATTTGGAAACCAAATTTCATTGAAATCGGACAATGTTGAATTTTCCCGCCTTTTCTGGCAGCCATTTTGAAAATGGCTGTCAATGAACACTTTTCAACACAAAACTGTTGAAGTCGCTACATCTATATCTATTTGGAAACAAATTTCATTGAAATGTTGAATTTTCCCGCCTTTTTTTGGTGGCCATTTTGACCTCTATCTGTTACACTTTTTGAAATAAAGAATAAAAAAATGCACAAATTTGGAAAATTTTATGGCAAAAGGGCAATAACTCCAAGACAGGTTTTCAGATTTTCTTCAAAATGGCAGGGCAGGTAGATCTTGCTATGGTGATCATTTTTACCTGAGTCAGATTTATAATATCTGTAAGGGTTTTTGAGTTATTTGCAAAAAACAGCAATTTACCCCTATGTTCTATTTTTAGTAACAGCAGCCATCTTGTTAGGTCTTCGGACTAATTGAACACAATTTTGAAACTGCATATCTGGTGATGATTCAGGCCAAGTTTGGTTATAATTGGCCAAGCGGTTTCAAAGGAGAAGACTTTTGAAATTGTTGACGGACAGATGGACGGACGGATGGACGGACGACGGACAGACGCAAAGTGATGGGAAAAGCTCACATGGCCTTTTAGGCCATGTGAGCTAAAAACTGGTAACCCTACTGCTTACTTTTGCCAATGCCAAAACGAAGTCCAGCTTTCCTGAGTTTATCATTGTTTATGTTTGCCTTCTATCTTTCATTTGTTGGCCTGTATTTTCAGTCATTGTAGGTGTTTACTTTTTTTTCATTTTGGATAATATGAACATGTACATTGTATGTAGTTGGCACACACTCATGGGTTATAACAGACAAATGAAGTGTATGGAAGGCAGTCACCAGGGGAATCTATGAATATGTTTCTTCTGTCTTCTCTGGTATTAAACAATTGGCCTATGGTAAATTTAGGGGATCTTTTATTTTTTTTTACATGTTCTTTATAATCAATGTTAACACATTTATGTATTTTTTGTATCTTTGAATGTCTCACTTATTTTGGTGGAAGGTCCATACTGATTCTCATTACAGGTAAACAAACACACAGACTATAGTATAATGTTTATTGGTCTATAATATAAAACTATCACAATCAGTGCATCTGTCATTACAAGTCAAAATGACTGTTTCAAATATTTCAAAGTTAGACACCAAGATAGCTAGTAAAATCAGGAACAACTTCCAAATTTAATAATATCTACATGGTATACTAGAAGGAAGGGAGATAATGAGTTCCTGGTCAAATCCTTATAAAGATGAATATGATTATGCCAGCCCAAAAGATAAACAAGATTATGCCAGCTACCAAAGTAAATGGATATATAAAACAATCAAATTACTACAAAATTCTAAAACAAAGACATTTCATATCATTGGCTCTGAAAATCAAATCAATGTGGATGCCATGTTGGCAGAGCATATTGCAACTAACTACAAGACAGTCAATGGGATATTATAAATTAAGGAACTCATTATCATATTTTATTTTATCAATAGAACTTTACCTGAAATTGTGTAAAAAAAATTTCTTAGAAGATTAATAGAAGTCTGGAAAAGTTATATCAGTCTGTCATAACAAGATATAAAAATTATAATTAGAAATACTAAAAAAATTTAAATTTCAATAATATAAATATCTGAATGAATGTAAGGTAACATCAAATTATGCAAATGTAAACACAATTCTGTACATAGGGATGCAGCTAAAAATAATATCATTAGCTATATATATATATAGAAAATAAGGAAAAATTCATTAGAAACCAGGTAAAAATTAAATATTACATCAGACAGTTATTTTTTTCCATTCACTGAAATTTAGAATCAAATCTAATTAATTAAGCTTCAAAGATAATAACCCTGAGCCAATTTAGTAAAAATGGGTCAAAGAATTAAATGGCCGGGTTGCATTTTGGTGCTTCTAGCTATAAAGTGTTGTTTTATAGGTTCCCTAATGGGTCTGTGTACAGAATATGTTGAAATTAATGATAAAAATAACTAAGTTTAAAGGTCTGGAAAAATATGAAAAAATTTTTAAAAAATAATTCCAAAAAGGGAGGTGAACATCTACAATATATATAGAAACATTTTGTGAAGTTTCAAAAGTAAGAGATGATAACTGTAAGAGGAGTTGATTTCACAAAATAGGTACCCTTGGTTGAAAATGTCGATTAAAAAATGACTAAGTTCCAAAGTCCATAAAAACAGGAAAAAATTTTCAAAATAATTCCAAAAAGGGAGGTGCACATCTACAATATATATATAGAAACATTTTGTGAAGTTTCAAAAATGTAGGTTGAAAACTGTAGGAGGAGTTGATTTCACAAAATAGGTACCCTTTGTTGAAAATGTCGATAAAAAATGACTAAGTTCCAAAGTCCGTAAAAACAGGAAAAAATTTTCAAAATAATTCCAAAAAGGGAGGTGCACATCTACAATATATATGGAAACATTTTGTGAAGTTTCAAAAATGGAGGTTGAAAACTGTAGGAGGAGTTGATTTCACAAAATAGGTACCCTTTGTTGAAAATGTTGATAAAAAATGACAAAGTTCCAAAGTCCGTAAAAACAGGAAAAAAATTTCAAAATAATTCCAAAAAGGGAGGTGCACATCTACAATATATATAGAAACATTTTGTGAAATTTCAAAAATGTAGATTGAAAACTGTAGGAGGAGTTGATTTCACAAAATCAGTATCCCATTTTCCCGGCCCGCCGCCTGCCAGCCCGCCCATCTGCCCGACATTCACCATACTATAACCTGGATTTGCACTCCGTGCAACCCGGCCAAAAATGTAATGTCATTTTGAACAAAACCTAAGTATTTAATATGCATATAAGTGCTGCCTAACAGTAGATTCAAAAATAGATACCATCTAGCTAACATTACAGGAAATTATATTCTGTTCAAACCAATATTTAGTCATCTTAATTTCATGACAATGTTGCAATTTCCATAATGCACTTTGCTAATAATATATATGAAAACCTGTATAGCTCTCAATTTCAAATTGAAGAATATACAATATTTGTTCTCTTTTTCTACAACAGTAAACTAATCTAATGTATACTGAAATTTAATGGTAATTAATAGTTATATATAAATTCATAATATGCTGTTATTAATGTCAAACATTGTGGTAGGGTACTTATTTTCTGTTTAGTTACAAATTTTGGTTACGGTACATGGTTAATTGTTTACAATACAATAAAATACATTACAAACAAGCCTTTGATACCATAATGTATACAGCCATTTTTCAAAAGGTTAAATTGAAATTGTTTCTAGATCTAGATGTCTTAATTTTTCTAGTGTACTCATTATTTTAGAATTTCAAATTCCACATTTTTTAAATAATATGCATGTTATACATGTTACATTTGGTACGTAATATCATTTTTAGCTCACCTGACCCAAAGGGTCAGGGTGAGCTATTGCCATCACTTGGCGTCCGTCGTCCGTCCGTTGTCCGGCGTCCGTCGTCCGTCCGTCCGTCCGTTAAACTTTTCACATATTCATCTTCTCCTCTGAAACCACTGAAGCAAATTCAACCAAACTTTACAGGAATCATGTATGGAAGGTCCTTTACAAAGATTGCTCATTTCGTTTCCATCCAATAAAAAACATGGCTCCCAGCGCGGAACTAAGGTTTAACATTGGACCCTATGGTAAATTTTCTTCTTCTCCTCTGAAACCGCTGAAGCAAATTCAACCAAACTTTACAGGAATGATGAACTGAAGGTCCTGAACAAAGATTGCTCATTTTGTTCTGATCCAATGAAAAACATGGCTGCCAGCACAGAACAAAGTTTATTTTGGTCCTATGGGAAATTCACATAAAAAACATGGCCACCATACAGTACATCGAAAAATCCTGCTGTTCAGCATTTTGTCAGGTGAGCGATACAGGCTCAGTAGCTGAGCCTCTAGTTATTTGAACTGGGAAGTTTGATTTTTGGTGTAAAAATACATGATATATAATTTTTTTGCATTTACATATCACAACACTATCTGTCAATTTTGTTACTGTTTAAATAAGGTACATGTTATGCATTTTTGTACCATTATAACAAATTTAGCAAGCACTATGATCAGCACTGTGTTAAAAATAATCATAAAGTATAATTTTTACTAATATACATACTAATATATACAAAATTTCTCATCACCTTTGATAAATTTTGCATAAAAATATTTGTATCTGATTCTAAACTTCTAAAATGATATGTTCAGGTATCAAAATGTAAAAAAAAATATAATATTTGGGTTAAATGCATAAGAGTATTAAAGATAACAATAGATTATAAACAAATTGAGTATATATAGTACAATATAGTATAAGATTTACCCTTTCCCCTATTTATCAAAAGAATTACAAATTAAATCATCAACATTTTAGAAAAGCCTTAATCCACTTTATCATCAAACTAGAGACAGAATAATACATGTAAGTAAAAATATCATCTGTTTGAGCTTAATAGTTCCTAATAGGCAACATCTCAAAGTTGCATCACAATAAAAATAATAAATTATCACATCAAAGAACTGTAAAATGTGGCAGTTATCCCAATCTAAGCAACAAATATTTTAATATATTAAACCATTAAACATGGAGTTTCAACATTTTACCAAAAACATTGTGTGTATTGTTCTTTTATTGATTTGTTCTCTCCATTACCAATATGCACAAATTAATCACCATTGCAATATTATTAAGGTGGTACAGGGGTCTAAAAACTGTCAGATGGAATTTTCTTACATATTGATGAATAAAACTTTGTTATAAAGCATGCAAAAAATAAAATAAAAATTGGGGGTCACCAACCATATAAGCTTCAAATCTGTCATGTAAAAATCAGCTACTTTGTTTGAAATAATAGGTAAAAATTAGCGAATTTGACAAAATTTTAATTAACTTTAGTTATATCAGATAGAATTTTATTTTTAATTTGGTAAATAATTAGCCAATATGCTTGCCTTAGATTTGCATGAAAAAAATTTGGGGGTCACTGGACTAATCTTTTAATATTAAAATGACAAAAACTTATTTTTCCCCATTATTTCTATACAAATAATCTCCCCTTATTAGAACAGGAGTTAGATAAACAGGTATAATATTCTGCATGGTAACCCAATTAAAATAGGAAAATTTGATAAAATTTAACTATTCTTAGACATCAAAAATCATTTGCAGACATTCCCACAGTGAATTCAATTTTTTGCCAAATGTGCAAGAATGATGCACAGTTTTAAACTCCCATATTACCTTAAATTCATTATAGAATATAAACAAACATATCTCTTAACATAAACAACCAAAAAAAATTGCATTTCCCCATAGTAATAATTTACACAACCAATAACCAAATCTGTACAGCATATCTCCATAGTTACACTAAATACAACCAGGTTCCAGATCATAACAGCATATCACCATAGTAACACTTCCAGTTACAAGGAACCAGATCTACACATTATAAGTCTGTATCTGATGGAACACGTACAGGTTTACAGTCATCTTCGTCTGGTTGTAAGTCATACCTGTAACCATAGAAACAACAAAAACTAGAGCTGTTGCCGAATCACAGCCATTTATAACACTGCTAATTGCACCCTGAATCAATATGGCAAGTGTAAATTTAAGTGTGTGAGGACACAATACAGTTGCAGACACAGTACAAATGTGGACACAAGTATGAACAAATCACTAAATACCTAAGTTACTGTAAATTTGAATTCTGCATATTCACATTTCGACAACTTATGTCTCTTCAGTGCAGATAAAATCTAAACATTTGGAAGACCATAAACTCAAAATGATATACATCCCCCCCTTTTTACCAGAAAGTATTCAGAGACAAATTATCTCCCCTTCGAAATTTTGGGCAAACTTTATTACTTCATGCACATCTTCAGAAGGTATACTACAAGTGTGCAACATTTCATCAAAATCCAAGCAGTATGCGCTGACAAGGATCACCCCCCTCCTTTTCTAGAAAATATTCAAAGATGAATTATCTCCCCTTCAAAATTTTAGCAACCATATTACTTTATACACACCTTCAAGTGGTGTACTACAACTACGTAATATTTCATCAAAATCCAAGAAACCGTTTAAGAGAACATGCACTTACAAGGTGTGTTCCCCATCTTTTTCCAGAAAATATTCAAAGAGGAATTATCTCCCCTTCAAAATTTTGGGCAGCAACCATATAACCTTATGCATATCTTCAGATGGTGTTTTACATTTGTGTAAAATTTCATCAAAATCCAAGCAGCGGTTTAGGAGAAAATGCACTGACAAGGTTCGTCCTTCCCCCTTTTCCAGAAAATATTAAAAGACGAATTATCTCCCCTTCAAAATTTTGGGCAGCAACCATATTACTTCATGCACATCTTCAGATGGTGTTCTACAACTGTGTAACATTTCATCAAAATCCAAGTCGCCATTTAGGAGAACATGCTCTGACAAGGTTCGTTCCCCCCTTTTTCTAGAAAGAATTCAAAGACGAATTATCTCCCCTTCAAAATTTTGGCCAGCAGCTACATTACTTCATGCACATCTTCAAATGGTGTTCTACAACACTGTAACATTTCATCAAAATCCAAGCAGCCCTTTAGGAGAACATGCGCTGGCAAGGAACATGGAGGGACAGACTAACGGACAGGGCGATTCCCATACACCCCCCACCCAAACTTTGTTTGGGGGGAGTATAATCAAGGAAATTGTAGGTAGATTGAATGATTAAGAATTAAAGTCACTTAAACCAATATTACTGCTTTAAAGTGGCAATTAGGAAAACAGTACAGTACAGTTGAGTATATATCTCAGAAAATTTATTAGAATGAAATATCTTGTCTCTTATTTCGAAAAACTTTGCTAATAGAAAAAACATAAGAAAAAATTTTGAAAACCCATATAAGAACTTTTGATATACATCATATTAGCTATTAAAATTTTGGTGGCAATAGTTTCTCTCCAGTTTTGAAACATTCCTATATGCCTTAAAATATGTGAAAATAAATGTGTAATTGGAAGTTGATAAAATTTTGTACATAGTCTACTTTATACATTTTAAAATGACCTATTACAAGATATATACATTTAAAACAAGGATATTGAATGCTTCTGAAAACTGAATCACATTTTCCATTTTAGTGAACTACTGACCTCTTCTAGGGACTGACACTTTCTCAAGTGTAAGTAATACCCAACATTTCTACCACATACAGCAGCAGAAATCATATAAATGATCTTACGGTTTTGATTGTGGGCAAGTTCTAAATTTTTTCTATTTGTCTGATAATTATATATTGAGATTGTACACATAATAAGCTTGTCATCGACATAAATACTTCTTTAATAATAAAGACATTAAGAATCTAACAACAAGGGCAGTGCGAGACAGGAGAATCTCAGACACCAAAGGGTAAGATTTCCAGTCTAGGTGTTTGATTCTATTTCTCACTGTGTTAACCCTAAATTATACTAAAATCCACACAACAAGGTGTGTTTGTTAAACACTATGCCCCTGGTAGCAACCATGTCTACGATACAAAATTAATGCTAACCAGAGGCTCCCTGGAACCTATATTGCTCACCTGGCTTTCAGTTGCCACAATCAAGCTAACATTGTAAGTTATACAGTTGAACTTCAGTCTCTCAAACTTTGGTAGAGCAAACACCACCATTAACTTGGACTCTATTTTAAGTCTGATCATGTTTTACTATACTTCTTTGTTGGGCATTTTTGACAAAAATTGTCTTGCTAAGGACCACTTTGGACACCAGTTTTGAAGTCGAGACATCATTTGGTAAATGGCTGTCAACAACAATTTTTAACACCATATCTTTAAGTTACGACATCAATATCTATTTGGAAACCAAATTTCATTGAAATCAGACAATGTTGAATTTTCCCACCTTTTTGGCGGCCATTTTGAAAATGGCAGTCAACAAACAATTTTCAACACTGGTTTTGCAGTAACGACATCAATATCCACTTGGAAACCAAATTTCGTTGAAAAATCGGACAATGTTGAATTTTCCAGCCTTTTTTGGTGGCCATTTTGAAAATGGCGGTCAAAGAACAATTTTTAACATAAGTTTTGAAGTTGCGACATTAATACCTTTTTTGAAACCAAATTTCATTGAAATCGGACAATATTGAATTTTCCCGCCTTTTTGAAAATGGCTGTCAACAAACAATTTTCAACACCGGTTTTGAAGTCGCAACATCAATGTCTATTTGGAAACCAAATTTTATTAAAATCGGACAATGCTGAATTTTCCCGCCTTTTTCGACGGCCCCAAAATGAAAAATGAAAATGGTGGTCAACCAATAATTTACAACATCAGTTTTGAAGTCGCCAAAGCATTGCAAACATTTCATCAATTTACACTTAACCTTCATCCTCATAGTTTTGGAAATTAACGATGAAAAATATGAAAATTGAAGGGTTTTCGGATTATCTTAAAAATTTCAGGGTGGGTAGATCTTGACATGCTGAACATTTTTGCAATTTAAAGTTGACTTCTATCTCTTGTAATTTTTCTGATAAAAAAAATTAATAAAGTTAAAATTTCGAAAATTTTATGGATCTTCATATTTGGCCTGTATATTGGTCATATAAAGCTGAACACCAATATGCAAATTTAATTAAGGTCAGGTCAAAGGTCAAGGTCACAGAGGTCAAAATCTAGATTTTGCTTTCAGCTCATTCATTACAATTGCAAGAGGCTTGATATCCTATATGTGAATAGATCTAATGGAGCTTAGTACAAATGTGACCTTGACCTTTAACCTGACCATTTTTTATAAAGATTTGTACTGAGCTCCATTAGATCTATTTACATATAAAATATCAAGCCTCTAGCATTTGTAATTAACCAGCTATAGCAAAATCTAAATTTTTGAAATTTTGACCTCTGTGACCTTGACTTTTGAACTGACCTTAGTGAAATTTGCATAAAGCTGTTCAGCTTCATATGAACAAAATACATTCCAAATATGAAGGTCATATCACATCTGGTTGAAAAGATATAGGCAATGTTAAAGTTTTTGTTAAAGTTTTCAAATTTGCACTAAGTTACCTTGACCTTTGACCTGGTCCAAATTTTCATGGTGGATTTGTACTAAGCTCTATTAGATCTATTCACATATAAAATATCAAGCCTCTAGCATTTTTAATTAATAAGCTATGACAAAATCTAAATTTTGACCTTTTGACCTCTGTGACCTTGACCTGACTTTAGTGAAATTTCCATAATTGGTTCAGCTATACATGATCAATACACATACCAAATATGAAGGGCCTACCACATCTGGTTCAAAAGTTATGGGGCAGGTTTAAGTTTCGGACAGACAGACAGATAGACAGACATACATACAGACAGGACAAAAACAATATGCCCCTGATCTAAAGATCTGGGGGCATAAAAATATTACCCCCTTTTCATCTGTTTACACAAGGAGTTATGTCCCTTTCTGCAAAGTTTTTAAATTAAGAATGTATACCCAAGTGGACCATATTTTAAAAGCTGATTTTTCTCGTATTTTCCTGTGAAATTTACTTTAAAAGATATAACAATTTCATAATACTTAGATCAGATACACTTATGATCACTATGAAAAAAGGCGACCATGCCTGATGACGTCACGCTTAAAGAACACATTTATTTCAGATTGTCGGAAAAGGGGGGTTAATTTCTTGTCCTAAATCTCATTGAAATCATTAGAGAAATAAAATTCACAACCGTATCTTGTGAGAAACGACATTTCTACACTCTCAATAGTTAAATTTTCAAATATTTTAAAAGCTCGGCAAGCCTTGCATTTAAAAATTTGAATATCTCTAGCATAGAAATGTCGTTTCTCACTCGATGCAGTTGTGAATTCTATATATAGCCAACTACAAAAGGAACAATCCTAATTTTGTCAACCCAAAGAGGATTGTTTCTTTAGGGTTTGAAAAATCCTGATGGTTTCTATCAACAGAGGGCTGTAATTATTTTAAGTTTGGTTATTCCACACTATTATGATTTGAATTTGTTCCTTGCTGTCATATATAGGTTGTACAGTGGTAGACAACAGTGTTGTTTCCTGCTGTGATATCATATTGTGGTTGACCAGTGACAGAAAATATGTTGTTTCCCTTTATCAAATTTTTTTTTGCCAAATCATTATACAATTATGGCCCGCTGTGAAGGGAAACATCCAGATTTGTCAACCAGAGGAGGGATTTATTTCCCCGAGGGCTCTGCCTGAGGGAAACCACCCATCCAAGGGTTGACAAATTTGGATGTTTCACGTCAACAGAGGGTCATAATTGTTTTATTATATTTTAAACAGTTTCATTAATTCCAAATCAAGAGTTCTTATTATGGTTTTAATCTCACAAAGAAGACTGATGTAATCTGCTAGTGATTTTTAGATTCAACAGGGTTGTTTCTCTCTGTGACGTCATATCCGGGTCGTTCAGCGGGAAACAACAGGGTTGTTCCCGCAATGATGTCATATCGAGGCTGTTTGCTAAAACATCCGAGTTATTTTGAAATCACATGATTGCTTTCATCCAATTAAATCTTCTCTTACTTAGTAAAATATAATAATATTTCATATCACTGCTTTCAT
This sequence comes from Modiolus philippinarum, assembly GCA_002080025.1. Taxonomy (NCBI): domain Eukaryota; kingdom Metazoa; phylum Mollusca; class Bivalvia; order Mytilida; family Modiolidae; genus Modiolus; species Modiolus philippinarum. The sequence continues at coordinate 123,059 of MJUU01048779.1, read as the reverse complement.
ACGATCTAATAACTGTTTTCTAATTTCTATCAAATTTAACCATTACCTGACCTGTGTGATAAAATATTTCTCATCTCTAGAGAGAGAACAATTCACATGAAATTTCCCGCAAAATCTTAACAAATCAAATTATGAAATTTTGCACATCTTGTTAAATAAATTTTCAAATGTTTAAAGACTCGGCAAGCCTCATTTTCATACATTTGCAAAATTTATTTAACTTTATGTGAGAAATTTCATAATCAACTTAGTTCTCATTGTAGAAACTATATATATGTATATGCAATAGTAGAGGAGAAGCAGTAGATTTCGCTTGTTGGTTTAGAATAAAATTAACAATAAAATGCCTTGAGAGACATCGTGTTACATGTACATACCAGTGAGTACAGGCTTTAGTCTGATCCATACTTCCCATATCTATTTGAGTAATTCCTATAAACTTTTTGTTGGACGTATAAAATGATGTATCATTTTTTACCGAGAATTCTAACGTTCCTTTGGGTAATTCTGCTTGTGTTACTGCAAATTCAATTCTACAAATAAAATATTTCATTGCAAAATCAGAACTGAAATTGAATAGTAATTCATGTAAGATGGTGTTTAAGGGTTATGTTTGTACTACCTACACTGCCATTTTTATTTTTTATTTTTTTTTTGTACATCATACAAGACCTTTATTACTGGCGGTACATTTGTACAAAAATGTACATGCAAATTTCTATTTTAGGGCTTCTTTCATACATGTACATCATACAAGCCGTTTTTAATATTTTGTACATTGTACACAGACCCCATCCCCCTTAGAACCCCATTGTAATAAACTGTAAACCAAATTTGATTCAATAGCCATTTATTTTCATGAAATTAATGAGAAAGAAAATATTGAGAACTTTGATTGTCGTCAACTTGTGAAAGCCTGTTGTTTACTAAAACAGAAGCATGACCTATCGCAAACATAACTTGTTATGAAATTGATTCTAAGTATGAAGTATATGTAAGTTGACAGGAAAATTAGTTTGTATACAGTAACAAGAGGCTCTCAAGAGCCTGTATCGCTCACCTGGGCCATTGCTGACAAATACAGTCAAAAATAATAATACCAATGTTGAATGCCAATCTTGAATCTGTTCAGACAAGCCAGACACATTTTAAGAAGGGGACAAACTAAGGTCCATTGTGACCANGTACAACCTTTTGCAAGAATTAAAACATCCAATAGACAATAATAAAATATTTCTCTATGGAATTTAAATTGTTTATTCTCGACTTTTTTATACCAGTCATAAAATTTTATTTTATCTTCATTTTTCATAGTATTATAACCATAACATTTTACAGGGGGATAAATTCCCTTATATTGTTGATTCCCTGCTGTATTAAAAAAATGTGGGAAATATCCTTTATTACCTTCAAAACCAAATGTTTTTGGAAAATCAGCTAATTTACATAATGTAAAATTTATAGAATCTATAAATCTTAAATTTATTCCTTTAATAAATATAGATGTTAATTTTAATCCTGAAGAAATTATGTTATGTTCAATTTTATTTTTTACAATGTATCCTGAAATTGGTTGCATGTCATATTTTTTACCACAATGTGAAATAAAAGTATAGTCTTTAAATTTATCTCTAATAAAATATTTACAAAAGTTGTCTATTACAGAATCTTCATATTCTATTTTATATTCATCATCAAATATTTCTTCAATATTTTCAGAATTTAAAATTGATAAATCAATAGAATTAATATCAAAATTACAAGTAAATCTTTTTATATAGTTTTTTCTAAAACAATAGATATATTCTGAATCATATGCTATACAAAAATTCATAATATGTATTCCTGTTTCTTGATTTGCTTCAAAATCAAAATAAATATATTTATTATCTTTTATTTGTTTTGGTACTGATGGTTTCATATAACATAAGTGTTCTTCATTACTTTCCATGTATTTTTCATAACATATTAAACACATTTTTTCACCACATTTATGATTTTTGCCTGTATATATTTTATTACATTTTTCACAAACATATTGTTTTCTAATAGTTGTTACTGTATTATCTTTACATGTATGTTGTTCAGTATAACCAATTAAACATACTTTACAAAATTTATTTTTAGCTAAAAATCCTGTTATATTTGTTACTGTATCAAAATGTTCATCATGATAATATAAATATATTTGTTCACTATATT